>JAODGE020023520.1:0-29409 GCA_027574965.2 Ecitophya simulans
CCTGTATTCACATGGGTTATTAAATTAATAGAAAAAACAGTTCCTCAAAAAGTATTTACCTTCCGGATAATTAATTTCTTCTTCAATTAATATTTGTTGAAGAGGAGTTGGCTCTGTCACTGATCTCCCTCTTGAACTATTCCGCAATTGCAGTGTTTGCACTTGGCCACGCACATCAGAACCGTGATTATGCTCCTGACTAAGCATAAATTCGCGATTATGCTTTACGTTGTCTCGCCCTTTGCAACCATTCCGACACTCCCTGCACTTATAATAAATTGTTGCACCGCGAACACGATTTTTTAAATATAAGAAATCGCCAAACGGATAAAACCACTTATTTCCTTCGCGAATTGGAGGCATGATGTATTGCTCGATAAGGTTGGAGACAAACTGAACGTAGTTTTCGGTTTTCATAGTCAAGAATGACTCGGAACCGAGTCATTCCGTAAGATTAACGGTAGTCGAAAAGAACTGTAGATTAATGGCGCAGACTGAATTGGTAAACGAAACAAACAGAAACACGTGCTTGCGTCGGCAAACTGCACGAGGAACGAAATCGCCTCGGGTTTTGTACATACAGCGCCATCTGGCAATCAAAAACAGTAAACAAACATATACGCGATCCCTGTAACACTGTTTCACCTTCGTACAAGTTACAGGCCGCACACAAATCTGCACAGGACAAAAGCAAAACATAGCAAAACTGTATGCGTAGATTCCGAGCGCATTCAAAATAGGGCGCCCAAAAACTATTCCACAAGAAATAAAGCAGCCCCTTTATTTGTAAACTCTGGGGCAATTGCGCAGAGGCAACAAGAGGACCTCTATTATTTATCTAAATAAACGTTTTAAAAAAAAACACTGTGTCACGTTTACCATCTTTGGGCTAGTAACCCACCCCCACTAGAAACCCAAAACTAAGCTTCATAAAGGAGTTATACTATTTGAATTGTACTTTACGAAATAAATATTTATATGAACATATTGCATTTTTATTTGTAAATTCAAATATAAAATATATTTTTAAAGAACGCGATGAGAACGCACCTATGAGTTGAATGTATAACTAAATTGACAGCTGTGAAGCGTTTTAAACTTTAACCAAAAGATAGTCCGGGTCCAAACACATGTAGAAAAAGCCGGGAACGGTTAGAAAGCTTTGTGGTTAGTGAACCCTGGTGTTGTTTCGTTAATATCTGTGCTCATCGTTATAATCTTGTGCGCTCTACTAAAGACATTTCAACATGACTGAAGGTAAAATAAATTTGCTTGATTATTCAACATTATTCAAATAATTTATTTTGTAGCAAAAACAGAAGATCTTTGGTATCCATATCGAGACCTCTTTGATACAGTAAACAAACATCTTACATCAGAAAACAATGATCCTACAACTTATGGAGATTTTGAGAAAATTTTGCGTAAATGCAGGCAGAGTTTCTTTTCATTGTTACATAATTTGGTATATTCGTTTTTTGACTCTTTTGATTTTGATTGTAACTTAAAAAATTGCTTGTTTAGCCAAAAAATCCAAAGCTAAGAGATGAACTAAAGAAGGGACAGGAAGATGGCATCACAATCAAGGGAATTGGACATCATGTGCTATCTAAAGAACTTTTCCAAGAAGTTGTCATTATATCTGACATGTATGATATGAATGAATATGTTGCGTTGGATTTATTATGCACTGCTCAAATGCAATTGCCATATTTTCTTGATCTACCTCGAGGATTAGTTGCAATTGCTTTATACTATGATGGTAGGAAGTTTTTGGTTTCTACTTTAAGGATGCTGCTTCAAGCTAGAACTGGTGTTTCTTGGGCAATGAGCTTGCCACCAACTATTCAAAGATTCATTGATTCCTACACTGATCAGTTACTTGAGAATGGCTTGATTACAAGAATTTTGGAATTGCAGAAGTCAATGGATTTGACAAAAGAGATTGAATTGCTGCAAAATAATCTTGCTCTAGGTGGGCCAGCACACAGGAAGCAAATTACTGATACCTTCAACTCTATTAAACTTCTGCTAGCTGATTGCTTGTTCATTGTATCTTGCCAATCAGGATTGAATAAATCAGCTATGGTTTCCCTCATACAGCATTTGAAAGAAGTCAAACTTGAAGAGGAAGCTTCAGGCAAGCTGGATAATGTTACCCTCTATCTAATTATGGCTTTGTCATATGGCGTCGATTTAAGCGTATTGCACACCCGAGAGGATGGCGAAGAAATTGTTCAAAAGTTACCAATTCTAGCTGATTCTACATTGATATCAACATTGTCAAAAGATTTAAGTCCCAAAAATGGAACTTGGGCATGTGAAGGTCTTCAAGCTATGGCAGCGTTTTCGTTCTCTGTGTGTTTATCTTCATTGCGTTCGGTGAGTCAAGGGCAAAACATGCAGAATTTTGTTGATCAAGAAGACGAACTGATTGATGCCGCCATTGTGATGAATGTTTTTGACTTTATGGCTCAGAAACTGCTGGACAATGAGCAATTCTTCCAAGAGGAGTTTATGATGAAACGTTTGCATCATATGTTCTCTGATTTCATTGTACAAATGTACCCAAAGATTAAAGATTTACGTTTGAAAGCTGACGAAACTGCGAAAACGATACAATCATATTTACATGAGGGATTGGAGTTTCCAGCTAATTTGCCCAGGTACCTAGAGACTTTCTTGAGTGCCTTGGCGAAATTATACAGCAAAGACCCAAATAAATTAGAGCTGATGATGGATTATTGGTGTCCAATTGACAGTACACACAACTTGGCTCATTACAGAACTCATCCACGATCCGTTGCTCTATTTAAATTTGTTCGCCTTGCTGGAGACATGCTGCCACCATCTTTATTTGTGTATTACTTGACGTTCTTGCGTTCTTTGTGCAATTGTCAGCAAGGTGCAAGAAACTGTTTCAACATGTTGAAACAGCCTTCTGGTTACAATAACACTGTTAGCTGGGATCACTTCTTTATGTCTTTCAATCAGTACAATGCCAATTTGAAACAAGACATGCCGTCGACTTCTGAAACGATATACAGGCACAGTCGATTGTGGACCAAGGGAATTACCCCGCAGGAAATTGACGGATTGCACGCAGTTTTAATGTTGATGAAGACCGTGAGTGACAATGATGATTTTTCACGTTTGGCACTTTGTGAACATCCGGGTTGGGCTCCCCTAAACGTCCTCCTGGGTTTGGTGAGTTGTTCCATACCGATTCCACTAAAGGCTGATATGTTGCAAGTGATGGCATCTCTGGCCCAGTCGAAAGAGATTGCAGCTCAAATTTGGAATAATTTGGAGGCATCACAGATACTTGTTACAATTCCCTCAACATCTAGTTATCAACCAAGAGGAATACAAACCGAATTGGATGAAGTGGAGTCGCGGCTTGAAGAATACCCACTTACTAGAGCTTTCCTCGCATTAATAGATGTCCTAACGAACTCGGGAATTCCTCGTACTCTGGGAGCTGGACCCCGCCAACCTGGATTTGACCCGTATCTCTCGTTTATTGTACATTCAGTATTTTTGAAATTCAACTCGAGGACCTACAAGAATCCATCTGAAAAGTGGGAAATAGCTGGACTTTGTATGAAGTTATTTTCGAAATTCATTACGATTTATGAACCGGAAGCATCTGATTTTCCATGTATCAACAAACAGAGCGAATTTAACTCGCCACCAGGCTTTCATCTTATGCTACAACTTCATTCCAAGTCTGAACTGTTTAATGGCCTCTTATTTCTTATCAACGAAGGCAATCGTGTTTACGAAGCATGTGAGCAAATTGCGGGTGAGAAACATCTTGATACCGCTACATACTATGCGATGTGTATTATAGACCGATCTCTACAACTGCAATCGAAATTTTTCAATCTCTTAACATCGTCGAGTAATCCGGTACTACTGATAAATATGCATAAGTTGTTGCTAACTTTGAATCCTCAGTCCGGGAGACCTGACTACATTCTCAACATTATTAAATACCTAAATTATCAGGCGTTGCTTCCGAAACAATGTTTAGTAGCGCTGCAGATTCTGAGAGCTTTGACTAGTTCACAACTCACCCATAGTCAGATAATGACTATTCTACTATCCAGCAATCAAGAAAAAATTTATCTGCATGGATTTGTCAAGTGCATGGATGAAGTCCTGGATGATGACAACAAGTATATTGCCATGACTAAAACGGAAATTTTTGCATTGATGCATCAATGCCTTCCATATAATACACCGAATTTGACACAATTTTTGTTTGGATTTGATATTCAAAGGGGTGTAAGGAATACCGTGTTTCAATTACCTGGCGTTTTGGGAACACCAAGATCATGTATACATTCATTGCTGACACTGTTACGGCATATTTTAAAGGGAAAATTGGAACCTGCTCAATGCATCATTGAAGAATGCTATCACATGTTGTATTCTTTATGTTCCAACCCACAAACAGCGGATCCTGTATTGAGATTACTACGAAGTCAACAATTGTTCTTCAAAAAACATATTAATTATTGCCATAGATATTATACAAAGGGTGTTTACGAATTGAACAAAATGTCGTGGCTACTGAAAACGTTGGCTATTGAACTGAGACTTGCATGTTGCAATAAGCAAATTGTGAACTTAAAACAGATTACATCTGTTTTGGTTGGATTGCCAGCTGAAGTTCAACCAGACTTCTTTGATTTAAGTGAAAAAACTGGTGAACCAAGAACCGAAGACTTTGTGATGACGATTGAACACTTGAAACAAGACAATTTTCTTGTGAAACTTATTGCCAATATTGATCTGAGCGTTCAGAAAATAGTTGCTCCAGAATGGGGATTCTTTGACCAGTCTTCATTAGAAAACTATCTGGCTGGATGCCAACAAGAGGGAAGCCCGAAATTGATCGATATCAAAAAACTGCATAGGAATTTAATTGAAGAAATTACTGCTGCTCAAGGGGCGACTGCTTTGGGACAGCGGCAAGCGATGATGGATGAATTACAAAAAGTTTTATTACACGCAGTCAATATTAACACCTCACGGAAAACAGCGGCAAGTACCGCTAAATTTGTGGACGCATGGAGACAAGTTGTTCAAGTTATGATCACGTATTTACCGATTGAAATAATTGCCCCAAAGGATCAGGTTTTACTACAAATATACCTTCTGGATGTCATTTTAAACAAGAGCGTCAAAGTTTTATTGCAACAAGATATTGCAAACCATTTATCCGGGACAATTATGTTGTTAATTGAAAATATGAGGAAAAGTCACATCAAAGATCAGAAGTTTAATCAAATGCTTTTCCATGATAAGCAGTATGATACAAGAAGTATGATTGAGTTGAATATGCCACTTGTGAGGACGATTTTAAATAATCTTGTTCAGTGGATTATCATATCTGACAATCAGTCGCAGAAATTAAGAATAAATTTGTATGCAGCTTTGGCTACATTCTTGCAATTGATTCATGTTATTGATGAACCCAAAGATAACAAAGTGAATGACAGTTTGTATGTCAGTCGATTGGATAGTTCCAAATTTAGAATACAAGATGAAATTTCCTCTGTTTATATTTCGTCATATGTGCTGTCTAACTTTGGCGAAAAATTAATTGATGTTTTCTGTTATGATTGCACGGGTGGACAAGAAATCTGCAAAATGTTGGCACTCTCTTGCTTCAGCTTACTTCTGGGACTGAGCGGGAGCGTAAATTGGATTGGACACATGTCTGGTAGAGGATATCTTAAACACATCATTGAAAGCATTCAGAATATGGATAAGGATCTTCGAGATGTGCTTGAACCAGTACCGGAAAGCTTGAAGTCGATTTATTTGTTTGATGCGAAAATGTCGTTTTTAGCTAGAATTGCTACAGCTAGAATTGGATCTGAACTATTGTTGGAACACAAAATCTTCACAGTTATGTCAACTATGAAAGTCTTTGATTTTCATCCGGAATTATCAAAACATCTGCAGGATGATGACGATGATCAACTTTTCTCGACGGTTCAGCAGAGGTATCTTCAAATTTGGGAACCGGCTCTTTACCTTTCCAATGCTATGTTGACCAGTCTGGGCACCGACCATCAAGCAGCAGTTACCCAAATTATCAACTTTCTCTTGAGCCACTTGGATGTGATTGAATTAGTATTGAGATCTGCAAGTCCATCATTGTCTCTTGAATCTTTGAAGGAAATATCTATGGTGACTTCTATCATTGCCCGAACGGCTAATAACGATATACTCAGCACTTTTGATAATCATATAGTTGATGGCCAAGTTATTAATAATCGATCGCAACTGTGCAGGATTCAGAAATTAATGCTAGCTTTAGTTCCGAAGTTTATTTTACAAGAGAGCATCCTCCGTGAGTTGCTGTGCGATCCCCATAATGAAAAAGCATCGTATCAGACATCTGGGCGTCTATCATACGCATTGGAAATAATTGGAAACTTACTTCTATACTGTAGGAATATCATCCAGAATAATGGAATTGATCACGATAGCGTTGGTGTTGTTTTGCAGCCGACACTAAATGATAGCCTGCTTATTGGAATGAATGGTAATAGTAAGAAGAATTACAATGATCATTCTCCCTCCCTTGGCGTAGTGGTACAAGAATTGATAAACAATGTGAATTATTATCACAAAGAAAGAGGCACTTTAGATTTTTTACAACGGAAGGAAAACGAAATCCCCGGCCTGGATGCTGTGGACTTGAAGGAATTTGGTGTAGGTGAAGGGTTTGATGTGAGTATCATGCGCGACGAGGCACTTGAAATGATTATCGCCAAATTAACTATGAAGAAGCATGATATTGATCACTGTCTGCTGATTATCGAGCATGCCATGTACATAATTTGGGCTCATCTGAACTTTTACATGTTGAAAGCTATTCCAAAAGCTAAAGGTTATGGCCTTAATGTCGCCAATACCTCTTTAAATATGAATAGTAAGTATTCCACTTTTTATTGAACCAATGCATGTCTAAAAATAGCAATTGATACTATTTTTGTTATTGTCTAAGGTACATTGGCCTCGTCGACCGAAGCGATGTGGAAAGTCTCCACTGATGATATAAGCAACCTCAAACAAGGATTAGTATCCATTTTCAATGATAGTTTTTGTAGGAGGCTCATCGAGACTTCACAGGTAATTTAATATTTGACTCCTCTTTTAGTCATTAATCTACAGAGAACTTTTACCAATGTTTTCAGGGTCGTTCAAATGCTGACGCAGGATTTATGGATGTTCTCCTCCGGAAAATTAAGCGTCTTATTCAATTCGTCCCTGTACGATAGAATATTTTGTAAGAGACGTTTTGCTAATTTGTATTGATTATTTCACTTTTAATAAAACTCAATATTATAGTCAAATTTTTTGTACTATGAAAACGATTTCCTAAAATCTTTCTGGTTATTTTCTACCTTTCTTATTGCAAACAATGGAAATGTTCGATCGTTTCATTTTATTTATTATATTTGATAGTATAAAACAATCAAGTTGTTTCTGGTTGAAGTCCATTTATTTATAAAGAATTTTTACAAAAATGTAGTAATAATAAAAAGTGCAGGAAGATATGTAGCTATAATTCAGTTATAATTAATACAGCTGACAAGATGAACAAAACCAGTAAGAATGGTCCAGCAAATCTCTTGCAGCAACTTGCAAACACGAGAATGAAGAAAGATTATAATGAGGTATTCCCAGTTTGGGAGAATATACAATATCGAACCCTTACATCATTTAAATAGCCGCAGAACGCACAGTTGTTTATACAGTTCCTTCAAAACTTAACTGAAATGTATAATGAAACAACAAACAAAACATGATTATTAAAATTAACGGCATCCTTGGGCGCCATTGAACTCGATGCAATGAGTGGGGACCCTATGGTCCCAAGAGTTTAGCCAAGCTAAAATGGCCCATTTTAAATGACTTAATATGTTTGTCGAATAAGTTTCTTGTCAGAATTGGCGCCCTGTCCAAATTGCGAGGCCAACACTCTAATGAAGGAGGACATTTTTTTCCATTAGAAGTCTTAAAACGCATGGTTTTTAAATGTTTGGCAGCTACTTCCCAGGCAGTGACGTGAGCAGAATTCGGAGTAACCGGATCCCGCAGTTCCATATCTTTTTCTTTTAAGTTCAAGCCAGTGAAGGAGTCATAAACTCTGTCGATAATTTCAATAAACTCCTTGGTACCATTGTACACTGGCGCACAAACTTTTACATCTAAAATAACGTTAACTATTTGAATAATGTCATATAATATCCTTAATAACATTCATACAAATAATGCAATTTTGGCGATTTTGATTAGACATACCACCAGACAACTGTACAGCAACGGTGTGAGATAGCTTCTTATCGTTTTTGTGAGGTTTTACGTGCACGGTAGTAAGCCGCCTATCTAACCAAAGAGAGAAATTATGCTGAATAGAATAGAGTTCTTTAAATTCTCTACCATATACTACTCACAAACATGTCAATGTAGTAATGCTGTTCCAGACTGTTCACCCTGCTCAAGCGTTCCGTAGAGATGGAAAAATAATCGTTTGCCAATTTACAGAAGGTTTGATAGATTTTAATTCAAGTTTTGATTAATCGTACGCGGCGTGGCGGTGCGCTGCACAAAGAAGCCCTAGCGTCACGCTTGAACGCGCGCACTGCTGTGCGACTTTGTTCCTCCAGTCTCCAAATTCTGCTTCGAGCTTCTCCAGCCTTTTGTACATGTACATGCACTTATTGTTAAAAAAATATTAAACTTGCATTCAATTAATTGATCACAAAGAATTGAGTAGTTCGATTAATTTTTGGTAAAAAATAATCGAACTTTTAACTAATTAATTCAAATAAATGATGAATATTTGTCATTACTAATCTGCCCTCAGGGGCATTTTAATGGCCTGTCCTCTTCCCTAGTGTAGACAAGACTTTACGGGGATGAAGCTAAAAGTACCAACAATATGATGGGTCTCGGGAAAGAAAACGGTCAAGAAAATATGTGGTTTTGCTAAAGTAGCCCATAATTTTCTTGTTAATCACCATTGTATTGAAAAAGGATGACAATATTGCTGTACTGATCCCGCACTTCAATATCATGGTCAGAATAATTTAAAAGCTTCAATTTTCATAATTACAATTGTTGTGTTTACTCTTTCAAAAGTTATGAAATATTAAGCGTCTATTTATTTGCATAAATGGATCATAACAAATATTAAATCATAGATAACTTAAATATTAAGTTGTTTTTTTCAATAGTAAGTCATTAATATTATCAGCTTCTTGTACAATAGCTTCATCCCAAGGTCCATATATATTATCTTTGTAACGCTGATATCTTATGTACAATATTGGACAAACCAAATTAATAAAAATGACTACACAAGTAAATACAATGGATAACAATAATGAAACAACTAGTAAAATACCATAGTTTAGAATTATTAGAAAAACTGACATTACAATTGGTTTCTGAATTTTTTTTCTCAGCAATGGAAATAACACAAACATTTCAATTGCTATTGTAATAATCACAAATGCTTCATATGGTGACGCCAGTCGTGATGCCAGGCAAATTGAAGCAAACATTGCAGCATTTAATGAAAAACTATTGGAAACTATTGCAATTGATGCACCATAATCAAAAAATATCAAATGAATTGTCATCATTATTGTGGACATTGTATAAATAGTATTGGTGCTAATTGTATCTGTCAATGTGTGCAGTAAGGGTGAAAAAAGCTGTCCAAATAGTAAAAATATTAGTAGTGTTCTTATATCATTTCCCAACTTAATTCGCAAGTTTCTCTTGTCATTCTGTAGATGGTAAATATATCCCACTATAGTTAGAGTGTTCATGATGGTAAATATGATATCACATGATACCCATTCATTATAAATATACATATAGATTAATATAAAAAACGTTACTGTACAGAATTCTTCTGTTAAAGGCGTTGATCCCATGATTGCTTCCACCAATGATGATATTTTGAATTTTTCATTTCGTTTCAAGTTCCATAGAAATGATTTGTCTGTGTAGTTATCTGGGTATCCCTGGTCTTCATATAAAATTTTTTTCCATGGATTAGTGGTCATTTTATTTAATTATATATTTTCTTTGGCCTATTCGAAAACTATGAAAATTGCCAGTGCTGCATTGAAAATTTTTGAGGTTATATTTACATTTAAAGTTGAGGACGTTGAGAAGAACATTTTGAGGATTTTGAGGTTCTATCAAGAGGCCATTTTTGAGTGGGGAACCGTTAGGGATGTAGAAAATATATCAAATCATCGATATTTTATTTTTGTTTTAATGATATTTTTGGGCAATATTTTATTTTTCGATATATTGATATAACAATATTAAATTTGGACTATCAAAACGGTATAAAAAGCGCCATTTTTACCAAATTCTAATTTATATACGATTGCAATATTTTTAAAAAATATCGATTCAATATATATATCGATTCATTTTTGCATTTCGGACATCCCTAGTCCTAGGAACCCTAGGAACTGTGTTTTTAGTGCTGAGTCTATCAATTGTATTAGCGCTCCCGCAACGACTCGGCTAACTCGTACACCTTGCAGCCTTGCACGCTCAATTCAAAAATTTAATGTTGCGTAGATAAATAAGATAATAATTAAATCATTGTATTATTGTTATTAATTATGCAATATTTACAGAAACACTATGGCGCAATTGCACAATATGCTAAGTGGGAGTCAGTTAAATGGTTTCAAAAGCCTGTAATAAAAATTTCAACCAAATCGGTGACCCGATCACCGCAGCATTCCCTTGTTAGTTTGAGATATAGGTATAGATTTATTTTTCTCTACATATTTTAAATATATTAGTAAGATTATAAAGTGTGAGCGTCTTAGAAGTAATCCCGATTGGATGCAAAAGAAGGGTGATGGATCAATATAAAAAATGCATTCAAGGCTTACAATTATTAGATAGAATAAAATATTAAGATTAATAAATTATTTTATCGTCGGTTATTGATCGACCGACTACTTATACTAGTTGCACTATTTATATCTATTGTTCATGGCAAATTAGTGCGGTGATGACAAATATTTCAAATATAAATGACTATTTCAGCTAGTGACTGGCAGGTATTCTATTGTATACAAAAATGTGTTATTCAAAGGCAGCAAATTTAATTAATTTGCCTTGGTTTAAGTTATAAGTGTATTTCCTATCAACAAAGAATACCTACATGGCTATATAACTTATAACAAAAACAACAAGATGTTATAGAATTCAGGAATTGTTGAATTGACACTATTTAAACTGTGTTTTTGTCAGAAGCTACACGTGAGATTTTGTATTTATTTATACATATATATTGTTATATGTTTCCTGTATTTTAATACACATATATCAACCTATTCAATCCTACAAATGTATCAAATTAACAATTTTTCAAGTTTTGATCGTATATGTTTATTAATATATCTATTATAGTTCTCAACATCTATATTTATTCAATGCCATATTTTAATATTTAAGAATATACACCAACATATTTTTGAGACAACACATTAACATAGACATCAATTCATACCGAGGAGATTGCTATATGTTCAATCAAAATAAATTTCACTGTTAAGCCTTGGCCACAAGACCATTGGATAGCCAGGCAGGAATTTTGTTGTAATTTTCTGCTGAATATATATACCTCGAATGAAATTCATCTTGTTCTCTTTTGTGGATAATAGCACTTATACACTTCTCAGAATTAGCACAACTAATGGAAAACTCATTTGTTGAAAATTGTGTTCTTAAAGCATACATAAATTTTTTATACAATTACTTTCATATAAATAATTATTAAATAAAAGAATGAATGAAATGCAAATCAACCAAATTAACTAAAAATTAAATAATTTTGTAATATGTATTCACCAGACTGGCAATAATATGATATATATTTGACAACTGACAATCTAAGATCACATAAGAAATTCAAAACAAGTTTTAGTGCCTCATAATTAAGAAGTTTACGATATTTAGAAAATACAGACATTTAAACATACAAATGAAATTTATATTTAAATTAATGCAAAGTATAAGGTGCATTATTCAATTCCGTCATAGTTTGCCGAACATTTTTCAAAATTTCCAGTAGAACATCAACAGTGTGAGGAGTCATGACAACATTGTGATTTTTGCTGTTTATTGTCACCTGCATTTTTGCACAATTTGTATCATCATCAATTGTGACTGATATCTCCTCCAAATTATTAACTAAAAATGTTTGCACAATTATAATTTTAACATATAATGCTTCAAACTGCTATTTTTGGCAAATACTTACTTTTAAGCGAAGAAGACTTTAACTTTGCATGAATCTCAGACACTTGATCATCAATGACTTTCTTTATTGCCATTGAATGTTCTCGTGGTAAACCCAATTGTTGCAACTCACTGTTCATTGCATTATGATCACAATTATGACAAACTGTTGATTGCAAAATGTAATTAACACATGCAATGCATGCTTTAAGGTCAACTGTAGAGTCAAGTTTTGAATCAGAAAATAATTTTTCGGCTTTTAGCATCTAAAAGCAATTCATGTGTTATATAAACAAAAAACTTATTCAAAATATTGACTGGTACTTCTTACATCTATAGGTGGTGTGGAAATACCCTTTCCAACAACATTTGCCAACAATTTTAGCTTAACAGATGATAGTTTGGAAAGATGGTTTATTGCTGCTAAGACCCAATCAGGGCAATCTGCATCACCACAAAATTTAAATCTCTGAAATAAATAGTTACTGTTAATGAAAACCCAAATTAATACATGACAAATTTACCATTGTCAGCAGTGAGAAATTTTGATGCTACTTCTGTAAATCAACTTTACTCTTGATAAAGTAAACTGATGGTAACAGAGTGGATTGACAATCACATTTAATTCCAGATATAAAATCAAATGCACCTACGCGGGCGTTACAAAATGGACAGTTCAATTTTCCCTTGGCCCACTGCTCTTCTTCAATTGGAGCTTTAATCCAATCAGGAAGTTGGGATTCATCAACAAATATTAATGTTTCTTCATTAACTGACGCACACAAGCCTTGGTAATTCCCGCCGTTGTGGGCATTAATTAAATTTGCGCATTGAATTTGATCAAAAATAATCCGCCTGCACTTCTTACATTTCAGGTGCCTGTACATCATCGCGTTTCATGTTTCGTGACCTTCGTGACTCACGATGCTCACGATCCTCACGATTCAAGTTAAACAAGGAAACAAGTGAAGCAGATAGAACGAACGACAAATATTGTTAGGTTAACTGTGTTGATTTGGTTGTCTATCTAAGGAGATTAAAGAGATGTGAAATATTTTCGTTTTTCTATTCAAAATGAGACCAAATGATTCATAAGTTAAAGAAATAAATATTTAAAAATGATAATAGATGAATAAATGTTGTTTACAAACAAATTATGTTCAAAAATTCAAATATGTTTCATGATGTCGTTGTTCGCCATGTTTTGCGCGCAAATTCTAAGTTCGACAGCTTTAGTTCCACAGGATCCACAAGTTCAAGGTCTGATTCTCCAGTTCATTTTAATAATTTTGTACGCGTGTTTAACTAGTTCTTCGACAAGTAGAAGTGATAATGGAACTTCACTTGGAACCGGAATTAAGAACTAAATATGACAAGTGCAAATATAAAGTGAAATGTTGGGAACATCAATTCAGGAAGAAGAATGGAAGGTTGCCATCAAAAGTATGTTGGATTGTATCTGTGAAAGATAAATCATTCTAAATTGTTTCTATCTGTGTAGCTGGATATCCGGGAAGCAAGTATTGACATTCGGTATGCATATAAAACATATTTCAATCTAAAGAGTGCTGCCCTAGAAGCTAGTTTTCAAAACATTGATGGATTCGATTCTGATGATCAGGAAAACTCCAGCACATCCCTCAACATACCTAACAACAGTAGTACAGAAACCAGTCTTATTAGCAATAATGATAGCCAGTTTCATGCAGAAAAATGCAAAGAGAATGATTCAAATGATTACATGGTGGATGTAGATCCACTAAATACTCAGTTGAGTGATAATGTAAATACAGATAAGACATGGGGAACACATTTGAATAATGTAACTGAACAAAAGCAATCTACAGCAAAATTTGATGCCAGTTCAAGTTATACCAAGAAATTATTTCAAAACTCTAATCCATTAAAGCGCAATCTTAGAAAGTCACTCTCATTTCATCACAGGAAGAGTGAAACTGATATGAACAGCTCTGTGAAGTCTTCATTTTCACTCTCACAACCAAGCACCATTGCAAATAGTGAAGTTCATGATGTGCATGATGATCAAAATATTCTGAAAACTGAAAATTTGAGAATGATCAAGCCAATAGAACCAGTCAAAATAAATTCCTTGAATGTTGTCCAAGGTGTGCTTGATGAAAGGTTTGCTACTGTGAGAAATGTTGATGTTGGGTGGATGAATAGGGTGGCTGCGAGTGCTGGCACCAAAATGATCAATAAATCATTGAGTGATGGCAATTTTACACTCAGTTACCAACTGAACGCTAATCATATACAGACTGAAGATGGCGATAGCGATGATATAATCGGAGATTCGGACGAAGAGGAGGATACTAAGTTACATTTTAATAAGAGACGAAAATTAAACGATGCCAGTTTTCAATCCAGTCAGCCACAACAATTTCCTATGCATAGTCAAAGTTTCAGTAGTACACAAGTAACCACCAGTCAAGGAGAGTCATTAGTATGCCCTGTGATTGATTTACAAATGGCTGCCCCAAGTTTTGCCAATAGAACTCCAAGAGTGGATAACAATACTATAAAGTCACAAACTGATATGAATGTTAAGAAAGCACCCACTAAAGCAACGCAATCTAAGCCTAAAGAAATCCTGAAGCAGATTGAAGAAAAGGTAGAAGTGGTCATGAGAAAATCAACAAGAATTAGAAAAACATTAGTTACACTTGAGAGTAATGAGGAAGGTAATGATCCTTTTGCCGATGATGATGAAGATCGAGACCCGGACTTCTCACTAAAACCGGACGGAAATAGAAATGACATTGCTAATTTGGATGCAGATGAAGATCTGGAGCAGGAAAAAGCGAAACCGTTGAAGTCTAAGAAGTCAGTACTCAGGAAAAAATCTACTCCTAAGTCATTAACACAACCTCAGAAAACATCAAATGTTGAAGAAGATGAGGAGGAAGATTTGCAGAAACCATATGAGTTAGAGTTCTCAATTAAACCAAGACGGGTAACTGTGCCACGGGATAGCAACTTTAAAAATGTTATTAAGAAATCTAAGGCAAAATCTGAAGCCAAGCCTAAGTCAAAGGAACCTGTACTGAAAACGACCCATCAACAAAAGATGGAGAAATTGGAACAAAAAATCAAAAGCGGCAGTCTTAACGATAACTTCGTGCGGATTAATATCGAGAAGAAAAAATATTCCAGAGGAAAGAAATCCATTAATTTCAGTAAGTATAAAAAACAGCAATGGAAACAGAAGAAGCAAAATAATGCTTTGTACGGACCCGATATGGATATGCGTGGGTGTGATGGTGGACAACTAACGTGTTTCAACTGTGGAAATGTCGGGCATTTTGCGGAAAAGTGTCCAATGCAAAAAGGGGACGCTTTATTACCTATAGCTGCTGGAGAGGAAAACTATTGTCCATTTCCTACTTTGGAAGAGGCATCCGAGATGGCGAAAGGTAGTATTTTAGCTGTGAGGAAGACTAGAAATGCAGATGAGGTACCACAAGATGATGGTGGCTCTAAAAGCTATGAGAACTTAAATAGTACAGAAGGCAAAGCGAATGAATTAATCAATACCGAATCTGATACTGATGATTCCACTGATAATGATGGCCATGCTCCTATAGCTAATGATATCTTCAGTGATGATGATGATGATGACTTACTGGCTGAAACATTGAAACTAGAAGAGTACGTGAAAAAAGTCGATGAACAGCAATTTGTTGATGATTCCCAAATAATTAAACCTTATTATAAAACTAACTCAGATGGTAGTTTAATTGACACACCTCAGGAAATTTTCGATACTTTGCAAATGTTTGGGCATGCATCATTCCGCGATGGTCAAGAAAAAGCCATCATGCGAATTCTTTCCGGCCAATCTACTTTGGTCACACTGAGCACGGGATCTGGCAAAAGTTTGTGCTATCAAATACCGGCATACCTTCTTACGAAACGGGAACCTTGTATTGCGCTTGTTATATCTCCACTTGTATCTCTCATGGAGGATCAAGTCACGGGCATTCCCAAATTTCTAAAAGCTGAATGTCTGCACACTAACAAAACTAAAATGCAAAGAGAACGTATTCTGAATGTGATTGGCACTGGCGATTTGCACATATTGCTTGTTTCGCCCGAAGCAGTGGTGGCTGGAGAGAAGCAAACCGGATTCGGGTCCTTGTTACGTAAACTTCCGCCAATTGCGTTTGCCTGTATTGACGAGGCACATTGCGTTTCGCAGTGGTCGCACAACTTCCGTCCATCTTATTTGATGATCTGCAGCATTCTGAAAGAGCGTCTGGGTGTTAGAACTATTCTAGGATTGACCGCGACGGCAACACGAGCAACAAGTGATAGTATCATTAGTCATTTATCTATTCCTGATGGTCGCAATGGTATTATCAATGATATTCCACTTCCAAATAATTTGCGCCTAACTGTTTCTAAGGATGGCAATCGAGATAATGCTTTGTTGAATCTCGTTTTGTCGGATCGATTTAAAGATTTGAAGAGCATTATCGTATATTGTACGAGACGCCAGGAGTGTGAGAGAATTGCCTCATTATTGAGGACTAGTCTGAAAGATGATAACACCAATCGAGAGCAAACTGAAGAGGCCGAGAAATCAAATAAAAGAAAGCGAAGAAAGTTAAACATTCAAGCTGAACCTTATCACGCCGGTTTGCCCGCCAGTAAAAGGAAAAGTATACAAAATAGTTTTATGCGAGGTGATTTAAGAATTGTTGTTGCTACTGTAGCTTTCGGTAAGTTTTAACATTGAAATTTTAAAGTACATAATAAGACTATATTTTTTGATAGGAATGGGTATTAATAAGTCTGACATTCGTGCTGTGATACATTATAATCTGCCCAAGAATTTTGAAAGTTACGTGCAAGAAGTCGGTCGTGCTGGACGTGATGGTCTTCCAGCACATTGTCACTTGTTTTTGGATGCACAGGTATATTAATATTCATGCACAAAAACATGTATAAAACTATGTATTTGATTGTAGGGAGGAGATGAGAATGAGCTGCAAAGACATATCTTCTCAGATTCATTGGATAGGCATGTCATTCGTAAATTAAATTCTAGAATATTTGTGCCGTGTACATGTAAAGGTGTTTGTCCTAAACACGAGGTTGCATTCTCTATTGAGAAAACTGTTCAGGCTTTGGACATTCCGGAAGAAAATATTTCTACGCTGCTTTGTTATTTAGAGCTTCACGACAAGAAATATATCGAAGTTCTAAGTCCTGCGTACGTAACTTGCAAGATAACAGCGTATGGAACGGCGAATTACATCCGAAAGGCCGCACAGGATTGTCCACCACTTGCGATGGCGCTTGCAATGTTTGGAAGCAAGGGAAACGAAAAAGATAACATTTTTGAGTTTCCCATTGTTGATGTTGCGGCGGCTATGGGATGGGACAGCGGGATTTGTAAATATAAACTTAAAAACTTGGAATGGACAGAAGGTAAGCAAACCTTCGCAAACGTCGAGGACTTTATTCTGTTACATTTTGTTATGCTTATATCGTAGAAAATGGACAACCAAAACGTTCATTTTTGAGTGTACAATTTGTGGACCTGGGTTTTCGTCTACTTGCTCCTGGAAACCTAACAGATGAACAACTAGACGATGCTTTGGATTCACTGAATTCTCGTGTACAAAATCAGGAAAGGTGTGCTCTTCTACAATTGCGCTCTTTGCATGAGACAGTTACTAAGTGCGCCGAAACAACGTATCGGCAGTGCATCAGTGACTCAGCGAGTGAAAAAGAAATTATTTTAAAGAAACGTATTCGCGAATATTTTGATAGCGCACAGCCATTATTATTATGCGAACTAGAACCGAAGGGATGCGATGAAGGACTTATTGCTAACGATTGCCGTGCTATGATTAATATGTACAGAGATAATTCGTTCACTGGAAAAGCACTAGCAAGGATATTTTATGGAATACAGAGCCCCAATTATCCAGCTGTAATTTGGGGACGTTGCAAATATTGGCGAGCGCATATAAATTCAGATTTTCATAAAATTGTGCAAATTGGTACGAAGGAAGTTTTAAAACATAGGTAATAAGATTCATAGACATTAATTAATGTGTAATTAAATTGGTTGATTAAATTGATTTATTCCACGTGAATGCGAAATTACATATTTAAAGTTCTGAAACCAAAAATCACTCGCTGCCACTTGGAAAGCGGCATAAAACAACTCGCGCACTTCCCCAACTAATGAATATTATAAAAAACTTTAACTTAACTTATGTGACTATTCTGAAACACTCGCCGTACTTGGTTAGCTTATTATTTTTTCGATCTTGCATTTTGGTAATCTTGTACTTCATCTGTTCATCAATACAACTGGCACAAAATTCGCTAACGATTAAATGCAGTGGACTTTGGTAGAAAACATCGGCATTGCGAAGGCTTTTGTTCTTCTTGTGTGCCCAGATATGCAAACCGATTTCAACTACGCCCAGAAATATTGCCACAATCGGCGCGAAAAATACAGTCGGCAGAAGGAAGATGATAACGGAACTCATTCGTGTGTTGCGAAAATCTTCAGCCCCGATGTAGAGCTGCTGGTCGTTTTCCTTTCGGATATATTCTTGGGGTATTCGAAAACAACGACGGGACGCAGGTTGCTTGAAATTCATTTCTGGTTCGCCAGTTTCAGAATTAAGTTGAGGACAAGCAGGCATCTCCCCTGTCTCCTTGTCGCACAGGGGAATCTCGTGAATTTCTCCCGTTTCTAAATCCATCTCTGCAGATAAAAAAAATTATGTTCATAAACGATTTCTAGCTTACATCCATAAAATAGTAGATATCAATTTTACATCACTTGCTTTATTCCGAAAGCTTTAATGTAAAGAGTAAGTGCCTGGAGATGTTTGACTAGTTGAAACCTTGTTGATTATTACACTAACAATTATAGTTAAAAAATGCGTGGACATTGGCGGGGATGTCATTTATGTTCATGTTTTTTTTAAAGCAAGACGTGATTGACAACTTGTTCTCGTTTTAAAATATTCCGAATATTCAAACAGCATGTTAGTTTAATGTCACTAGCAGTAAGTTGGAAATCGAGCTGATAAGTTTACCATTCTTGCTTAAAATGTCAGTATTTTTTAAATGTATCATTAACCTGGACATGCGTTCGTTACTCTTTATTATGTAGCTTAAGGTTCTAAATTCTAACGGGTTAACGACTTACATTATCGATATGTTTATAAGTTTGGTATTTGTATATCGTTCTAACACCCCTACAATAAACTCGATTTGTGAAGATAATTAAATTCCTGGGCGGTGCGTGTTAAAGCAACAAAGAAAACTACGTGTGTTTAGTGCGCAAATTATATTTCCGGAGTGTCCAATACGTTTGTATGCAAATTCAGAGAACTGACTTACTTGACTCTTTGCCCCGACGCCGTGAGACTATTACTGTTGCAACATTAACAACCACACACAGCTCGTTTATTATTTTGCGGCTAAATTTACAACAAGTTCAGCTTATCGCTAACCCGACCAAATCGACCGATACAAGATAATCAACTATCTCTTGATAATCACCATTCACGATTTCGCCGCCAACCTAGAGATTAATTTCAATTCCTTCATTTATCGCAAATTAAAGTTAATCAAAATGCGATAAATTGCCCCGCATTGTGATTAAGTCTCATGTGTTTAATTAAACAGTATTGTTTCACGGATTTCTATTATGGTCAATTTAATTAAGCAATCTAGTTAATTAAATATTATAAGAGTTGCCAGCCTTACCTCAAATTGCCGATAATAATAACAACGACAACTAATCCCAGTTGCAATTCGCTTGCTTTTGCGACGTCGTGCTGAAGTTTATGCTAGGTGTAAATAGATTATGTATGGATGCACATTTGCACTACTTATATCGTTTTGAATTGCGCTTCGCCGGAGGGCGATGAGCGCGTGCTGCACCCGAGCATTATCAACGCTTGGCGACCACTGATTAAACGACGCGATCCGCGCGTCCCGAATCACCAAAGTCGCATTATTCAACATCTAGCGAATGCCATTGGCATTTGCTTAATTACATGAATCGCGGCGGCGCGGCGCTTACATAGCTCAGATTTTGAGTGTACACGCTAGCTACGCTGTCTACTATATTTATCTTAGCATAACAACTTAAAACATGTTGCGTAATATTACACTATTTTTACGTCAGCATGTATTGGAAGGTGAAATTATTTGTCATAATGTCATACATGTAAAATCACCACACACTTTGGCGGATTGATGAACAGGCAAACGTCGGCCTTCTCTGGAAAGATGCACCTATTAATAGAAAGCCAACGNCACTCTAAATAAGCAAAGTTAGAAACGATTGAAAGGTATGAACCATTTGGATGTTCCTGCAACAATTGAATAATTGGATGAATGAGGAGCAGGGGAATTTAGAAAATATATAAGCCTAAATTTCGTAAATTGATTATGAAATCCATATTAGGTCCTTAAGTTTGGTCATAATTAAATATGTAAAACAATAATTACTTTCATGTAAATGTTCTAATTGATCAAATTTTGTTAATATTTTTAATACCTGCTCAACTAAAAAGTATGTCAATTCTACCTGCCGTATAAAATTACATATATTGATAATAGGGAGCACATGCACTTTTTCTGAGAGATATTAGATAATTTGTTGGCCATATCATATCTTCTACGAATTCATCAACAGCCAAAGCTGTTTCTTCTTAAAACAAAGGTCACTCATTCAGAACAAAATTCAAATTTTTGTCGGAATGCGAGGTGCTTAGTATCTATAATATGATTTATCACCTGACACCAAAAGCGATTTTGATTGAATCATGCATCTCTTGGAACTTGGGACGTTGCAGTTAATGCGCAGATCCTAACAAAGGAATTTCTTCCTTTATTCATAATACTTGCGACTATAAACACGAGTACGCTAAATTAATTACAAAAATAATCACGATCTCTAGAAAAGACAGCAACTGCGAAGATCCAAGCATGTACCAAGCAATTAGGCTGATCCCAGTTATCAACTGCCTCAGGTTTTAGTCAAATATAAGCGTCATAACTGTTAACTAACGAGCACAGCTTTGCACTTGTCGATGATACGGTTCACGCAAGACAAGTGCGAGGAAAAAGCGATGGGAGTTTGACATAAACAAAATTTGGATATGAAAGTTCAGGGCTCTACAAGCCCCGGGACGGCAGACCGCGTAAATTGCGTGTGGTAATATGCCGAATTATCAAAATGTCAAACTAGACATTGTAAATCGAATTTCGAAAAAAAAACTTTGCTTGTATACATTGGCTTGATCAATAATTTCATGATCATAAAGTCAGCAAGCGACTCCCACCACTTCAAGGATTAGAAACGTAAGTCACCCGAAAAGAAGCCCTCCGGCAGCATGACACTATGTCATGGTATGGATTACAATCCGATACAATAATCACATAGAGTAATCATGTAATTACAAAACTCTATTCAATTGTATACACGGTAATTTAGATGTCATTAATACGACCCCACTTGTTTCGCGACTTCCTCATCTCCAACTTCAACCAACTAGGTACGTAACCAATGAAAGGCACCGCGTTCGGGAAGGGCAACTCTTTCTTGGGAGGTTCAAAGGGATGTACATTCTTGAGTTTCCTCAATAAGAACTCCTTCTTAATTGCTTTTGGATCCCGATACCGATCCATGTATAAATTAAAAGCTTCTCTCAATGGGAACCACTCCTGCTTTTTCACGTACGTTTCGGGAAAATCGTATTCGAATATCGGCTCTTGCATATCTAAATTGGAAATTCACAACGTTTATAAAAAAATAAATTAAAATTGGTAAAAACACATACTTAGTTTGTTATGATAAAACTCGTTTAATGAGCAGTCCCAGTCAGCCTGGAAAAATGCAAGACCGGCAGGGGTCAAATCATCTTGCAAACTTTTGTAAAAATCTTGCGTTGAGAAAGTCCTGTCCGCCAGGTTCAAACATTCCCCCGCGCGCTCCCATTTTGAGAAATCAAGTTCCTTATTTTGTTTGTAAAGCACAAAGATATGCCTATGAAAACCAGTGCCTTTAGGAGGGAATGACTGTAGGTAATTCACAATTGTTTCACCCTTTGAAATTTGATTACCAGGGATATTGCCTCTAAAAATTATACAAATTTCACATTGTTTTTAAATGATCTAAAATAATACATACATGAACCAATGTACATATTCTTTATTATATTCTGTCAGATGACCATCTGGATTTGTCATCAACAATGTCCATAAATCTTCATTTCCTTTTGGAGAATTCCAAGAAATTTCTGGGGGCAGCACTGTATCTTGCGGTTTTAAGTAATTTCCATAGAAGACAGGTGCTGCTCTGTCACCTTCAACATTATACTTAACATCTAAGGGTATGGCTGGTGCAAAATATGCATCCCCATAGAGATGTTGAAATACTCCATAATGTTCAGCAATTTGTTGTATTTGTTGAGGGCCAGCTTGAGTCAACCATCCCTTTCGCACATCATTTAAATTGATCAACACTATAAGAATTCATTGGTTCATTAAGAGCAAGTAAAATAAACAAAAGTATTTCTTACATTGCTGAGATCTTGAGGTTTTCTCCAAGTCTTTATTTGTTCGATTGGCTTTTAATATTGATATACGGCTTGCTTGCTCTTGAATAGTTTTTGGTAATGCAAACCCAATGTTCACCTTGTATGTGATGCTAGGATCCTTGCAATTCAATTCTAAAAATCAATCGTGCATACACATATACATTTGTTTATATGGGGCAATGAGAACATATAAGGAATAAGGAGATAAGGAAAGAGATACAAGGCATGGAAATCTATATTAAAGAGAGACAATTAGCATGGTGGGGAGATATGATAAAATAGGAAAAGATACACAAACAAGGAAAGTATGGGAAGCCAGATCAAGGGGAAACTGAAGAAGAGGAAGACCAAGAAAATGGTGGGATGAAACAGTTGAAATATTAAGGAATAAAAAGACAATGATTACAGAAGCTGGGAGGATGGCCCAAAACAGAACAGATTGGAAGAAATGTATAAAGAAAAACAAATGAACAGCTTAAAATACGACACTCAGTAAGGTAAAAGGATAAAAGATTATATATCTATATACATATGTAATAATAACTTGTACCTTGAAGTCTTTGTTGCAAACTCTTTGCAACTCCTGGAGGCTTTCCTCTCAAATGATGACCATGCCTAATTATGTTTACACAACTAGTGTTGATTTGCGTTAAGGTTGCTGCAGATTTAAATATTGCAAACATTGCTCTTTCTTCTTCGTTTATTAACTGCTTAATTACCTATATTCTTATCTTGGGTTTAAAAACTTGCACCAAATAACCTACAAACATAGCAGTGGCACACCGAGGTGTCATTTACACGCATTACTAGAGATGGCACTAGGAATTAATAAATTGAACTCTCAACATTTCAAATATCTTCAAATATCAAATAATACGACTAAAATTGAATTAATTAATTTGCAGACATTTTCAATGATTTTATATATTTTTTAATTATGCGTTCAACAAATCTGTTTATAAAGGAAAATTTTATCACCAAAGCTTAAAATACAATAGATAAATACGTATTAGGCATTTATAATAATAATAGTTTGTTGGCTATATCACATTTCTTAATTATTTTGGCAATTATAACAGGAGCATCACTACTATTAAATTTCTTTTGTACATTTTCTATAAAGTCATGTTTATATTCTTTAGTTTTTCTTACAATTATAAAGTTGTCGCACGTTCAGAACAAAACAATTATTTTTCACTGCATGTGAGGTGTCTGGCGCTTTTTCTATATTTTCATTTATCACCTGCACCATTTTCTGCGTATATATCTTTAATTAATCCAAACGATCATTTGTCTTAAATTATACAACTGATTGTGAGAAGATTCTGAAGTAGATGAACATTCTAATATAAACTTCATTATTCATAATACTTCTGACTGTAGACCCATCTATGTTAAATTAATTACAAGGAAATTGAAAACGTGTTTATAAAGTTTACTGAATAAATATTTTTCTGGTTGATGATATTCCTCATAAAAGCAATACCTAGACCATAAATACTGTTTTGTATTTATTTGTAGATAATCGAAGTCATTATATATTACCAAACGGATCAGTTTTAAATCAATTGCTGCATAATGCATTCTATTATTGTTTAATTACATTTATTTGAGCATAACATTTACCTTGTAGCAAGAGTATTTTATGATTAACAACTTTCATGGGTTATTAACATAAATATTTTATTAGATGGTAAACAAATAACAAAAATATATAATATCAATTCATATAGAAAATCGTAATAGTTTAACTTTTCTAAGAGTTATGGTGAGTTGATTTATTTAGCATTTATATAGTCTGGCGGGGGATGTTTAGGATGTTATTATTTTGTATGTGGTAATAAAAGACATGTTTCTCAGTGTTATCTGGAGATATACTGAGGGTACTGATACTGACTGGTAAGTCTTCGTCTACGGAATTTTGGAGAACTAATGTAAGTCTAATTAAGTCTAATATTTAGAAAATACTGTCATTGGAAAGTTTTAATTCTAATTACCACATTCAACTGATTGTGAGTGAATTGTGACATATTTATGACTTGCCGCTGCCGCCTACGATGGGAGAGAATATGTATTGTTTTTGGCAATGTAACAAATTTGGGCTTGGCCAAATGGCCATAGGCAAAACATACACTAACATGAAATCTACCATATATAATTAATCAGTATTTCTAGCGATTGAGTACTGCTTTTTAGTTCACCCTAGCATCACTTATTAATAGCACTCGCATAGAAACTCTTAAACTATCATAATGTCATTATAATGTTAGGTTTAGGTTTGATTGTCATATAAAAAAATGCGCAGTGTCAAGTGACAAAAAATTCATTATCATTCTCTTTTTTTGGCCTTTAGTTTTACCTTAAATTAAATGTGAATTGTATCAGTAACAGTTAGATGGACCTCTCTGGTGAGAGGAACGTAATATGCAATATATCGGTAGAGTATGTCGCCAGCTCCGAGCACAAAGTGTGAACGGGCGATTGGGACAAAATATTCGACTTGCCAACTACTCAAGTAGCAGCCCGCCGCCTCCATCGAACAACAAATTTGTCGTCGTCGGAGTTGTAGCAGCATCAGCAATTTGTAGTGCGCTCATATATACTCTATTTGGTCACCGACTTGTACCTTCGAAATACTACAGCAATAGCGCATTAAACATCACTAGCAATTACCAAGACTCACAAGAATCAAACCTACGAGATCGTTTCAATTTCATTAACAAAGTTGTTGCCAAATGCGCCCCGTCTGTGGTTTATGTTGAAATTCGCGATACACGTAAAGTCGATAAGGAAACGGATAATGCACTAATTGTATCCAACGGCTCTGGATTTATTGTGTCCGAAGATGGTTGGATTTTAACAAATGCTCATGTGGTAATTAACAAGCCTAATGCAGTGGTGCACGTGAAAATGAACAACGGAAAAACGTATCAAGCAACAGTGGAGAATGCAGATATGAATATAGATTTGGCATTAATTAAGATCAATCCAGAAGGTAAAGTGCCGGCTTTAAAACTTGCCAAATCTAAGGATGTCAACGTTGGCGAATGGGTCGTAGCATTGGGTAGTCCGTTATCATTAAGTCACTCAGCAACGGCGGGAGTGGTAAGTTAAAGTTATTATGTTCATATAAACAGTTGCCGTGTTTTTGTCACTCATGATCCATTAATCTTTTCTAATAGGTCAGTTGCGTAGATCGGGCTGCGGATGAGCTAGGCCTGCGAAATTATCAAATGCGTTACATACAGACGGACGCGCCCATTACGTTTGGAAACTCGGGTGGACCTCTTGTCAACTTGGACGGCGAAGTTATAGGTATTAATAACTTAAGGATAACGGCTGGCATATCTTTTGCTATACCAGTGGGTAGGTATCAATCTCGTGAAACTAAATTTGTTATATTGATTACAAAAATAAACGTTACTAATATATTCTAGAATTCGTTATGAAATTCCTTGATAGAATTAATTATATTAAAACAAATAAAATTGATTTGATGCAAACTGCCAACAATCTTGGAATTACAACAATCACCATGAACACCGAGATCGCGGATGATGTGGCCACCAAGTTTCAGGTGCTCTCTGGTGATATCAAACAGGGCGTTTTAATATGGAAAGTTATCAGAGATAGCCTAGGAGAAAAGTATAATGATTGTCCATATATTCTGAAATGTTGTATTAATTTATTTTCTTTTAGATCGGGGTTTGTTGTGGGCGATGTGGTTACGCACGTTAACGAACAACAAGTAAATTCCACTGTTGATTTATACGACAAGTTGCTTCCGGGTAAAAAGAATGCACTGACAGTTTTGAGAAACGGTATGACACTTACGGTCGATGTGCAATCCTAACATCTAACGAAGGAAAAAATATATACATATGAATTGTGGTTACGATTAAAGTATTGCAATTAAATGGAATGTTTGTCGATTCAACCCAACTCTACTCAACTCTGGACTAAAATGAATGAAATTAAATTAATTTAATGATGCGCGCTGATCTACTAATTACTCATTGTGACAAACAGGTGCGTTAGTAGTTTGCGTTCACACGTTATTCTTCTCTAGATTTAATGCTTTTTGGGTCTGCTCGCCGTTTAGGCGGGTCGTCGTCGAGTTTTGTTTGATCTGTGCATTGTTTCGCAAACAACTCCGTTGAATTTTGCAGCGCGTCAGCGGCGACGAAACGTATAAAATCGCAGAATGATGTTTGTTTGTCGGTCGCGTACTTCGATGCCACCATTGGCGTTATTTATAAAACTTTCAGAACTCGGCCACAACATTACGTTTATACGTCTTCATATTTCGCGAAACTGGGTTTTCTAAAAAGCGGTATATCAAAGACAGTTTGCAAATATTGTTTGACGATGCGTTTAAATTTTCAATACATATTGAGCTTATAGAAGTTTAATCAACTTGACGAAATTTACGCCAAATAAGTACAATAACTACGTGGTTTACGTTAATCGAAATTTAAAAAGTAACTTGGTTGCGCCTCACTCTATCATCGACTTGGTAATGGCGGTAATTACGTTTCGAATGCTGAGTTGGTGATTTATCAGATTTATCAGATCCATGACGTATCGGCTTTTTCACTTACTCACTGTCCGCGCCCGGCCGTCTCCACCCAAGAGCTACAATCTTATACGTAAAAGTTGTAAACGTTTGCGGTGACTCGCGGCGGCGGCAACGTACATTGGCACGCTGGCGCGCAAGAGGTGAATGTCGCTCAGCCCGAAATAAACACTCGTCGGCGCGCGTCGCGACGATCGCTACGCCGCCGCCGCTGCCGCCGTCGACCGCCCGCAGGTCGCGCGCTCGCCGGGCTGCCTCAGTGCGCGACATGACCGACGACCACGCGCATCTGGCACGCGCCAAGGGGCGCTCCGCGTCGATTTGCGCGGCGAGCTCCGCGAGCATGGAAATGCTACCACCCTCCGCCGGTGGTGGCACGCCGGATTCGACCGGCACGCCGGTGCAGCAACGACGGCGGCGGCCGGCGGCGCGTTCGCAAAGCGCGCGCATCGCCGGAGGAAGGTCCGTGCGGAAGCGCGCGGCCGTCAACGCCGCCGCCAATGCTAATAACGCGAGCGTGAAGAACTGCAGCAGCGAGCCCAAGTTGGATCAACAGCCCGATGGCCACACACCCGACGTATCGCCAAATATTCGCAGAAAAGGCTCGACGACCGCAGCAAGACGCGGCACGTCGGTGTACCATCGCAAGTCAGCGGCATTCTTGGATGTACCAGACAATAGAAGCTGCGGAACTGCCAACAATGCTAACGATGAAGATGAGGATTCGTATCGGCTTAGATCATTTAGTTTCAACTCAAAAGGGAAAGGTGAGAACTACATTATTTTGTATTGTCGTCAACAATCGAAACACGCCCTCGACACGATACCTGTTGCTCGGGTGAAATTATCTCTGAGGGTAGTGTGTTCACATTGAAAAGGGAACTTTGCGTTGGCATAAATTGATTAAATTAATTTAATCCACCTGTTCAAAGGGGGAAAATTCAATTAATCTACACGGAAATTCACTTCTAAACTAGACAGGGTGCTTCAAATTAACGGAAGTTTGGTCGTGACAAGGAATGACAAGTGATTGATTAGTTCACTTTGGAACTGCGACACGACAATAACTTACGAAATGATCGCTTTTCTGTGTGAAAATGAAAGAAACAGCAAGTCACGATAATTATAAAGTATATTATTTATTTAGCAACGGCTAATAAAAGATATGTATAGAAATTTCTACGAACTATGTGACAAACGTGTGACTGAACTCACTTTTCAGTTTCTATTTTTAATAACACGAGAAATGAAAATCAAGAAGAATAAATTAGAGAAAATGTTCTCGACTGTATCTAATTGTAAGTTTAAGTTGAATTTTGATAATGGAGATCGGACGCATTGCAAAGTTTCCAGAATAATTCATTGAATGTAATTATTTTTAAAATAATTATTCATATGTCTGATGAACAATAATGATTTTAATGTTCTATGTAAATTTTAAACGATCATATTGATTAAATTTACGCATCGAAAATTTGCTGACGTGATTGTCGGTCTATGATTTCAATAGGTAAGCGAGTTAACAAATAGAGTGGTCTATTTTTACACGTTGTAAATAACGTGTATAGCCGCGTAAATCCAAACTGGAATGAATAACGGCTAAAATCTGCACTATGTGAAAGCCCGAACTTAAAATGTGTGCGTGCGTGTTGTGCTTTGACCACACATAAATTTTTAAAAAATACTTTTCATTTTTGCGTCAATTGCTAGTCACTGTATCGACGGGCGACTTACATTAGTGTCTCAATTCTTAAGTGACTTGGGCACACTGTCAATCATAGCTTACTGCGGTCCGCAGAGACCTGGGGGTAAACTGGTGGCAAACTCGCATCGCGTGGCGCTGTCACACATTTTTATTTATTTATTTTCCGTTTATGAGCACTCCACTTTAGAATTTTCTGTGTTAAATAA
>JAODGE020023523.1:0-23142 GCA_027574965.2 Ecitophya simulans
CACTGGCCCAGCGCAAACCCGTGCGCGCGTGTATTCGTTACGAGTCTTTCCCGCATATGTGTAGGAGGGCGTCTCTGCCCGTTTGTCGGCCTGCTGTTGTGGGTGTTCGTCTGCTATTGTTTTTAGTTGTTTACTAATATGGAAGTGATCCACGTGCCTATGTCTCTGTCTCTCCCACACTCGCTCGTTGTTACTTTGCTCACATGGCTATGCCAAGGAGGTGGAGAAGGCTTGTAGGTGGTAAGAGCGGGTGGTGGTGGTGGTGGCACTGCCAGGCTCCCAGCATTGCGGGGTGTCACTTGTTGTGAGGGCTGCTGAGGGTGGCGGCCCTGATATATATATATATATATTCTCTTTTATGGACTTTGAAGGCCTCACAGTTGTTTATTGAAGTGTATATTTCCTCTCTTAGAGGCACGAAGAGTACCAGGCGACAGAGAGTTTGAGTCCGAGAATTCCTGATTTCCCTCTTTGTAGTGAGTTCAAAGGCGTGTGACGGTTACCGTGCTCCATTCCATCCCCCTTGTTGCTCCGCACATTGGATTATTCACAGGGACTGCGGCTCATCAATGGCGCGGTCGTGGAGGACCGAGCATGGATTTTCCTGTTGTAAGCAGCGCGTTCTGGAGGCGGAGGCTGAGGCATCGCTACGTGTAGCTCGAGCGCTGCTGCCCCGCGGTGACACAAACTGTGCTGTCACGGTAGGCAAGAGGTCTGTATGTCGGCAGCAGCGGCAGTGGGAAGGGCCGTCCCAAGTGGTAGATCGCGTGAGTGTGGGGAGACACGAGTGTGCGCCTGCACTTGACTGTTGCATAGCGGCCACCGATCAGGCGTCAGAGTGGACGCTGACTGCAGGTGTAGCGGGGAGGGAGACGACTGCTCAGCCTCTCTCCACAGAGGCGACGTCGCTACTCCGGGCGTGTACATGCCCACACGTGCGAGCCCGCTGCGTCAGTTCGCAAGTGAAGTGCACAGACCTGGCGGAGGAGAAGGCCATCTTACATGACGGCCCCCGCAAGGGCGTCAGGGCTACCGTTGACCCAACCCCCGCTGCGATGGCTGGAGTTAAGGCGGAGTACGCGTCGCCGTCCCGTTGGCTGATGAGCGCTGCAAAGTGGTCTCCGTGCGAGGCTGACGAGTCATTGAGGAGTGCGCTTGTTGAACATGTGGGCTACGCCCTCGGGTGTCCCGCAGGGCCCCGGCTGGTGGCTGACCCGCTAGAGAGCTCACTTGCGGAGGACAGGGTGCCCTGGTTTTCGCGCGCGGCTGCCCCGACTATCCTAGAGACACAGCTTCGCCTCGTCCAGGCGAGGGAGTACCGGCACGCAAAGCGACAGGCGGAGACGAAACGGCAGCTGGACGAGTGGCGGCGTATTAGAGGCCAGGGTAACTCACAGAGGATTGGTGTCACAGGGTTTTCTACTTCTGGCAAACGTGTGGGGCAGCCCGGGCAGCCACGTCATCGGAGCGCTGAGAGAGCCAAGAGTGCCCACTCCAGGCGTGCTGCCATGACCAGTGGAGTGGTGTGCACTCCAAGTGGCGTTGCCTCCGCGAGCGCACCCGCCCGACAACACCAGCGCGAGGTCTCCGCTCTCATCATGGGAGAATCACAGGGCGGGAAGAGGCAGCGATTGCGGGCTGCAGAGGGCCTGACCAGGGCACGACTCCTTCGCGAGAGACTGGACATGCTGAAGTGGGCGGACGAGCTGACCTCAAAGCAGGCAGTTAGGGAGCAGTATCTGCGGCGCGCCAACTACGCTGCCACCGTGCAGCCGGCGATCGGGATGCCAGTGGATGTTTCCACACTCTGTGAACCACGATGGACAGAGACAAGGTACTGGGACCCTACCGCGAGTAGCGAGTTCCGCGCGAGGTCGTAGGCGTGGCGACTGTGCAGCTTATCACGACACTGAATGTGCCCCGGAAGTCGATACGCTGGCCGCGTCGCACATGGCTGGTGGGATGGGGATTGCTGCTCTGCTAATAGCGTCTACAGGTGCTTATTACTTGGGTGTGTGTGTGAGGAACTCACGTGTCGGCAATGATTGCTTGAATGATGGGAGTTTCTTTAATTAATTTGCATCTTCCCATATACTGTCTCTGCTGGCTTTGTGGGGGCAATGTGCGTGCATGTGTGTGTGTGTTGACATACTCAAATTCTCATTGATTCACTTTACTGCCAACTTGCATCTTCTTCACTGTTAACCCTTTAAGCTGAGAGAAGGTGCTTGGGTGTCGTCACTGTACATCCACTTCCTCACACACACTCACACACACGCAAACAGTCACACGGATTCTACTGAAGGCAGTTGCCCGTATTATACAACAACACGACCATCTTGAGTGCGAGGCCGAATGCCGATCCTGGAGGTACCATTTGTCACTGAGCTTCAGCCGTCGCAGGAGTTGCCTGTGTCGTTGGGATCGGGTGGCTCACCGGATGAGGCTAGCAACAGCGGCGGCGGCTTCTCTCAGAACGCATTCACTGCACTGATCACCACCATAATTCTGGAGGAGCACCAAGCCGTAGCCGAGGATGAGGGGCCTAGGAACAAACTTGCCGTGAAGGACTCCGTTCGTGTTTCTTTAGTGGCCAACATGCTGGCTGATGGTGAGGGACAGGCCGCTGACAGTTCCACTGACCGCACCCGCAGCTTCACACTAGCGAGCCATATTTTTGGCGCACCAGCGTCTCGCACCACCATCACTGCTGAAGGCCAGCTCTCTGACCACACAGACACAGCGGCCGTGTCGATCCCCTTGGAGATGCACTCCATTTCTGTGCGTGGGGGCCTCTTCATCGGTACCAACAGCACCGTGCGCTCACTCGCTGTTGTGGCGCAGAGTGTTGAGGCACCCGGTGCAGAGGTGAGCAAGGCGAGCCCAGCAGCACGCTCATACAGGGGACACAGGCGCTTTGTCGTGCGGCTGCTCGGCATGCAGCAGATGACGCTAACAGAGCAGCAGGTACTCCTCCTCTCCCGCTAATTGGTGGAGCATAAAACCGATAATCAAATTCTGGGGAGGGGGGGAGGGCACACAAGCTCTCAGCAGCCAGAAACCCTACACGAAAGCACAGGTGCTGTACGTAAGAGCTCTCACGTCCTCCTCCCCCACCCGTAAATACACATACACACACGTATAAAAGATACTAAGTATAATAAAGAAACCCCCCAAATCTTTATCACGGATGGAAGGCCTCCCATCGCATGAGAAGTCAAGGCACCAACTACACAGCATCAGAGACTCTCTCAATCTCCTGGAACGCCTCATTCCCACCCCCCTTTCTTCTCCCTGATACCCACGTCGCCACTTTGATGGATTGGGGGGGGGGGAGCGATTGTGATCACCCCACACGTACGTTCTTCCTCCTCCTTCTGTTGCATCGAGTGCATGGGCCTCAGTGATTACCCATATAGTACTCAGAGTGAGTGCGTCTGCGCTACGGCAGGTTTTCTTCACGTCTTTGTTTTCTCCCCTTTAGCGAGTTGGAAGAGTTTATTATTTGTGCGAGTTCAAATCAGTGCTGTACACCTCCAACGCTCACACACCTGTTCTGCTCATCTACGCTGGCAAGTCGTATTGCGTAATACGGCATCATTCTATATATATATATATATATTAAGGTCAAGGGTGTTACTGTCTATCTCAGAGAGAGAGCGAGGGAGCCCTGCGTGCTGTTACTCGCAATCATCGCCTCTCTAGGTTTTGTTGTTGTTACTTCGTTTCCTTCCTACCCAGTTTACCAATGAGGGCTGCACGGAACCAAGCCAACCGAATTGCGGAGGAGTCTAAGCTGACGGCGGCGAAGGAGCCCCTCACAGCCCCTGATGATGACTTCAACGTGGCGCGGAAGCAGTGGGAGATGAGCAACGATATGGTCGAGATCACGTCCGATGCTTTTTGGTCTCCAGATGAGGAGCACATGACTGACGTCCGCGCGAAGCGCCCGTGGCGGAAGGACATGCACTATTTCAAGGGCGTCAAAGTGTCTGCTCTTGCGGCTATTAAAATGTTCATTCACGCCAAGCGCGGGAGCCCCAGCATGGAGCCAGGCCGCCGGGACTGGTTCGAGGTGATGGGTCTGATGATGGGTCACTTCAAAGGCTCGGAACTCATCGTGACCGACTCCTTTGGCCTCCCTGTGGACGCGAGCGAAGTTGAGTGCAGCATGAATGAAAACTCGCAGATGTACATGATCGACCACTTGGACTACCACCGCCGTCTCGGCAAGCCGGACCGCGGCTGCATTGGGTGGTACCACAGCCACCCAGGGTACACCTGCTTCCTCTCTGGCATCGACGTGAACACACAGCAGCTGAGCCAGATGACGCAGGACCCGTGGGTGGCCATTGTAGTTGACCCCGTCCGCACCATCTCCACCGGCCGCCTCGACCTCAAGGCTTTCCGGACGTACACGGAGGAGTACGCGAATGCAAATCATCGGGGGACGCCTGACGGCAACCTGAGGGCCGTTGGGGCATTCGATGTGCCCACCTCCAAAGTGCAGGAGTACGGTGTGCACGCCCATCGCTACTATGAGCTCCCCATCACCATCGTGCGCAGCTCGGCGGACGCGATCCAGCTGAATGAGCTGCTTGGCCAGTACTGGGCTTTGACCTTCTCCACCAATCCTTTGCTCGCAAACCGCAACTACAACACCGCTCAGATGAGGCAGTTGGCAGCGTTCATGAGGCAGCGAGGGCGAGGATCGAGGCGGGTCGCAACACAGGCGCGAAGTGAGCGGGCGGGGATATATGGCGACGTGAAGGGCCCCTACGGCGACCTCGGGAGCGCGGGCGCAACGCCCGTAGCCAAGGAGGAGGCGGAGGTGGCCGATATTCTTGACCCTGCCAGTCAGCAGATGCAGGCCGAACACCTGACAGCCACCGTGGCAGCGGAGCTGATGCTGGGTGGCATGCGCATGTCTCTCAAGCAGCACGCCTTCGGAGGTTTTTCCAATTAGTGTCGTATGATCGAGGAAGGCGCCCCCCCCCTTTCTCCCATTCCCCCATCCTCTCCTAGCTAATCACTGCATTTGCCATCTTGTCTCCAGCGTTATTTCCATTTACTATAGTATGCTAGACTGCTATGTGCTGGGAGTGGGCTCTCCTCTAGCAGGTCTTTCACTTCCTTTTCTTCGTGTGTTGCTGCTCAATTGTCGCGAATCGATGTGTGTGTGTGTGCGTGCGTGTGTTTGTGTCTATATAGAGACCTCTCCCTCCCCTCTTCCACTAACCCAGATCTTAAGGCAGAGACTTCCCCCCCCTCCCCCCTGACATTTCCAGCCTGACCGTCTCCAACCCATCACTTCCTCTTTTCCTTTTCTCGGATTCTCTCTCTGGAGGTGCCTCTTCGAACATCTTGCGATCGTTCAGCGTCCCATACGCATTTGACTGCGTAGAGGAGGAGGAACGAGATAGTGGAAGTTGAAACAGGGGAGGTAAGTGGAGTGTGTGTGTGCACTCCTGCTTAGTAAAAGTCGTCTGTGGCGGAGTGTAACCCCGAATGTCGGCAGCCATCGCAGTGTCGCTGCAGCGCATGCTGGAGTCGGAGGGCGCGTCCTTCCACCCGGCTCTGCAGGTGAGAGCATTCGGCTCCATGGGTGGTGGCCTCGGAGTGGTGGCCACGCGGCACCTCCGGGCCGGCACGCCACTTGCCACTCTCCCCTTCACCTCTATGATTACAGTGCATAAGGCGCGGTTCAACTTGGCAATGGCGGAGACAGAGCTCCTCTTCCTCCAGCAGCGGTCGCGCGGGGCGACTGGTGGCGCCACTGCAATGCCTTCGTCACACATCGTCCCATTCACTGCGCGTGTGTGGAGCTCAGCGGAGGCAGAGCAGCACCTCGGGGCGGACCGGCTCGCGGCTGTTAACCGCAAGGTGTCGGAACTGAAGGAGCAGCTGAGTGTGACCGATACAATGGTGTGCTACGTGGTTCTCATGGGTGTGCTTTATGGCCGCTTCGATGGGGTGGACCTGGGTCGTGCGAACAGCCCCCTCTGTGTGGAGAAGCCGCCGGTGCAGCTCACCTTCACTCACGAGAACGCATGGATGCGGACGTGGGTGCGGGCCCTGCCTGCACAGTACGACAATCTCATTGAGCTGGCGTGTGTCACTGGCCCCCCTGCCGCCTCCGCTTCTACTGGACTCAATTCGTTGAAGGACTACAGCGCCACCACGGACGCCTTTTTGACGCCCTACATGCCCTTTGCGCGGCACCGGGCAAAGATGCGGGATGAGCAGGCGCAACTGCTCTCCCGCTACGAGCGCTGCCTCCGCTCTCTTGCGTTTTTGAGCAGTTTACCCGTCGGCCGCGATGTCTCTGGCGAGGCTGCCGCGCCGTCCATTGGGCACATTCTCGAACGCGACCCGGTGTACTCACCGCGGCCGCCGCGCTGCTGCTCACTGGGCCACTACGCGTGGGCCTTCAACACCCTCATGAGCCGCGGCTTCGCCTTCGACGAGGAGGTGTGGGCGATGATGCCTCTGGTGGACTACTTCAACTACGCGCTCCATGCCAATGGCAACATGGGTGCAGAATCCACCGCGGCACCGCGTCATCGCCCCAGGCTTATGACTTCCAGACCCACAGACCCCAATGCGTACCAGTACAGGTTCACTCTCCTGAGTCCAGTGCGGCGTGGGGAGCAGGTGCTGCTCTCCTACGGCTCCTACTCGGATTATGAGCTGCTGATGTGGTACGGCTTTGCGCTGCGTCCCTTTCTCCTCCCAGCGACCGTGGTGGCGGGCAGTGGGGAGGGCCCGGCCTCGAGCCCCGGGCTGTGCAGCACCACGCTGGCCGCGCTCCTGCACGGGGAGTCCCGCTACGCTCTCTTCTGTAGGCTACGGGAGCAACAAGAGGAGCCGCTGCGCGCCGATCGTGAGGCACTCCCACCACCGCCATCACCCTCATCCGGCCGCACAGGGGCGGAGGCACAGGCGGACGACGAGGAGGATCAGACGATTGAGGATGATTATGAGACGTGGTGCATGGCGCTGCAGCGAGCGCTCGCCCACGCCTTCTCCCCCTTTTCCGACACCGACGGCAACTACCCTGCCCAAACAGTGGGCCACACATGGGCGGATGAGCTTGTGGTGGCGTTTGCTCATACTCCGGCATCGCAGACTCCACGTGCGGTGGAGGAGTGGTCGCGGGCGCTGGTTGCACAGTGGCCGGACAAGCTAAGGGCGGCCGCCTTTGCGTTGTCGGAGGCGAGTGGACCCACGAGCTGCTTCTTTGGTGCGCTGGGCCCCTCTGTGGGTATGAAGTGCTGGGTAGAGTACCTGGCCAAGCGCTGCCACACAGATGACTGCTGGACGGCGGTTCCCACCACGCACATGCTGGTGCGCGCGATTGCGTGGATGGAGCTCAGTACGTATGCTCCTGCTGCTGCGGATGGTGGGGAGGGCGGGGGAGCCTTACTGAGTCCGGCCGCGGTTGTGATGGCACGGACCGTGTCCGCCGACGCGCGCGCGCTGTTATGGTATCTTGCTGTGGACGCCACAGACGAGGCACTGGCCACCTACTGGAACTACAGCAGCACCAGCTAAAATGGGGAGGCGGTGGCGCATGGGGGAGGAGGCCCCTCTTCTTTCTCCTCCCCTTCACACACACACACACACCAGCACATATTGCATCTGTTGTTTCTCCTTATGCTGGTCTTGTCTCTGCAGCGATGCGCGTGAGATGGGCTTATAACTACCTGTTATTTCAGTGGTAGCACCTCATAATAAAACGCTACCGCATCCCTCCGTCTTATCATGCGATGTTTGCTTTCTTTGTCACGCGGCGCACGTATGTATATATGAATTGCAGGGGGTTTCCGTTTTCCTGACTCGCCTACATCCATTACTCATGCTGCCTTTCCTTCCCTCCCTGTTCACACCCCAACCCTATCATGCCACACGGGTTGGCAGTATCCGGCCTACATTTGCATCGGCAGTGCGCTTACCATCACACGAAGAACGAAAATAGCTGCTATTATCACTGCTCTCTCAAGAAGGAGACTTGATAAGTACCGACAATAGCGCCAAGGAAAGAACGAAAGAGGTAAATAAACGAGCAGAGGGGTTGGACAGAGGGCGTGTGTGTGTGATTAGTGCACTCACAGCACACATCTGGAACACTTTGAGCCTCTCCTTCAGAGTCGCACATACGCACCTGCACACCGCTGGTTGTGATGCGACAGAGTGTGCTTTCCTCACTAGCGTGGCGCTGCCACCCGCAGCTCACGGTGGCATTATTCTCCACAAGTCGACTGGCGTCCTCGTCTTCTTCGGCCGCCGCCAGCGCTTCTGCTTCTGCGGAGGCGGGGACCACCGCCGCGGGCTCCACGAATGCCCACGTTGGCGCCAAAGAGCCTGCGCTGCAGCAGCTGTACAAGTCATCCCACAAGGGCAGCGGGCAGACATCGATGCCGAAGCCGAGCACCGAGAAGCGGCTGCGGCCACGCACTCGCCCGACCGCCGCTGCCGAGGCACTCTTCGGCGCCCGTTCGTCGTGCGCGGAGGACGCTGGCCCAGTGCCCCAGCGCGCCCTCAGTCCCCTGCAGAAGCGGCAACTGCTCTTTCGGAATAAGGCGGCCTTCGTGCTCACCCCACAGGCTCTGCGACGCATCAAGTACCTGCTCGCGCAGCATGCGAAGCAAACCCCCAGCGATGGCGCCGCCACCCCGGTTGAGGGGCCCACTGGCATCCGCATTGGCGTGCGACGGCGCGGGTGCAGCGGCTACAGCTACACGGTGAACTACTACTACCCCTTCCAGGCGGAGGCAGCCAAGCAAAGGAAGGGGAGCGGGGCCGCCGCCGGGGGGACGGCCGGGGGCTTTATGAAGATGGATGATGTAGTGGTGGAGCAGGAGGGGGTGAAGGTGGTCGTAGACGGCGACGCCCTCTTCTATGTAATAGGGACAGAGATGGACTACGTTGTTCGTAATGTGGAGGAGAAGTTCACCTTTCAAAACCCCAATCAGAAATACGGCTGTGGTTGTGAGGAGAGCTTCATGCCCTTCGACGAGGACGACATGGACGACTAAGTTAGCAGCTTGCTTGTGCGTGCGTGCCCACACGGGCACGCACGCTGCTTTTTGTTCTCTCCAATCCGTTCTTATCTCTCTCTTGTGCTTACTTGCAATTACTATTTCTACGAGGCAATTTCGCTCTCTCTGTCTCTGTGTGTGTTTGTGTGTGCGTAGTTTCCTTTAGCACTTGTCACAGAGTGAACGCGAACAAGGAGCATAATGAATGCTGTGTTGGGTGTCTGTGGCGTGTGGGCGCAGTTGTGGATTACCTAAACTGTATTCGTGTGCCTGTGTGTTTTCTTTTTTTTTTTACCGGCGCAGCGAAGGATTACGGAGATGAGAGTGGGCGACACAGCTCTACTTCCCACTTTACCTCCCCGCCTCTCCCCCTCGTGGCTCCTTACAGTTTCCGAGAGAGACCGTGTAATGCGTGCAGGTGACCTGGGCTTTCTGTTCCTTTGGTGTTCGGTGAAGTACTGTACAGGGTTGTCTTGCCGGTGATAGCGTCATCTTCCCTCCTTCCACTTGGCCTCTTTCTTCTCATACTGCACTTCTAGAGGTCCTCCCGCGTGAGGGCACACGCGCGTTGTTCCTTCTCTTACTAGAATCTCCCCCCCTCACCCCCTCGCCTCCTCACTGGTGCACCACTGTGGTTCATACCACTGCTGTCATACATACACCCACACAGCCATCCTGCCCAGTATATATATATATATATATATATATATATTAGTAAAGAGAGCTGCAAAACTGTCCGCTCCTCTCATCGCACACACAACATTGGTACGCCACCGTTGACTCACCTTAGATTCACACTAGGCTTCTCATAGCTTCTCACTACCCCCTCTGTTAACACACACACACACGTTAGATTTTCCCTTTCTTTTATTTTAGAGAGATTCAGAAGGATATGGTCTTTCTTCTCAGTATTGCGGGGTGTGTGTGTGGCGTGAGGCACAACGTCCAGACGCAATTCCCATCCAGGCCCCCACTGCATGCGATCATGCACGCTGCCGAGTCCCTCTTCACCATTCTTATGAAGGTTGAACCCACAGAGGGCGCCACCACGGCCTGCGTTCTCGTGTCGGCAGTCGTGTATTTTGACGACGCTGCGCTAGAGTGGGTGGAGGTGTACAGTGCCGCGCAGCTGCACACCGGAGCGCAGGTCTACTGCTTCCAATCTAGTTGTGAGCCAGAGCAGCCGGGACTGCTTTCACCTGTCGAGTACGTTGTCGAGGTGAACATGACCGGGGACGTGATCAGTCACACCGAGGCGTTGTCGAGCGTAACATCAGCCTCACGACTGTCTCCTACCAAGTGCCCATCCTACACTACTCCGGGGGCTCGTACTGCAAGTGGCCGGGTCGCTTTGGAGAACCCCAACCATCCTCATGGCGTCGACTTTGCAGGGAGGGTGGCGGAAGTGTTTGCGCGCTTGGACGCGGAGAGGCGCTCGTACTTGCGGCTGCGAGACTTCTTTATTTTTGATGAGCGCTACGCCCCGTCCCGCCCTTCATCGTCAGTCCCTGGCGCCAAGTCGCCCCGGGGCAGCGGCACAGCCGCGCCGTCACTGCGTGCTGCCACTATCTCTGAGTGCTTATGGTCGCTGCACTCCATCACCTTTGAGGACATCCTACGCGAGGCGGACCGCGACCGCGACGGCTGTATCAGCATGGGCGAGTGGGTGGGCTACGCGCTCGAGCATCCCGATGTGGTTGAGGTCCTGGCGCGCTGCTGCCACCGCAGTCCCGCGGGCAGTGGGCGGCGTGGTTCGTGGGAGGCCGGACGCCGGTCGTTGCAGAGTGCGCGCGGTAGCAGCGCTGGTGTGGCCACCCAGTGGTCAGGGGTCTCCCCAGCGGACTCCGCTCCTCCACGGCAGGTACCGCCGCCGGCCTGTGCCCAGCCCTGCAGTGGTGTGCTGCGGAGGCGGCGGTACTGTCGCTACCGGCGCTGCGAGGCCTGCGAGGTGCTGGAGGCACAGAAGCTGAAGGAGCTGCGCCGAGTGAACGGCAGCGGCGATCGGTGGGCGCAGCGGCCCTTCGCTGTACCTTTCCCTGCTCATTCAGGTATACCACAGTGCTAGCAGGGAGCGTGTTACCGCTCCGCCCTCTCCCCCTGCCTCCTGCATTCCTCCCTCTCTCTATATATGTTGACACACGTGCGTTCATTTGTGTATATGCTGTTCTTCTGCGGCGATGACATGTGAGGGTTGGGGGACGCACTCTAGGACGCTGATGCTGCTGCTGGCCCTTTGGCACCCCCCCTCCCCTTCTCCTGTGAATGTGGTCGTGCGCACCCCAGCCTTACGAGTCTCTTTCCTCTCTATGCTAACTCCCATCATCGCACCGCACTCGCAACCAACAGCATATAGCACATACACATACACACACACACATATATATATATATATATATACATATATATCTTTAGGAAAATGATGCGCCCCTCAGTGCTACTTCGCCTCTCTGCGTTGCCGGGCCAGCGCCCACAGCACTCCTATCGCAACCGCATCTCCCGCTTTGTCTTCAGGGAGCTGGACAAGGGCATTGAGTCCCCATACATCCTCCTCGCCACAGGGCTGCTGCTCTCGCTGGTGGCGTGGCGGGTGACGGAGCACTACATCGCGCCTCGGCAGGAGCGACTTGCTGCCCACCCCATCTCACAGAAGGTGCCTATGGAGGCGGCCCATAATGTGGTCTGGGGATTCGGCCCCAACGACCCTTCCATGGAGGCAGCCCCGGGCTCGACTGGGTTCTATGAGCCGCAGGACTCCACCATGAAGAGCGAGCAGCGGTTGCGGCGCCCGCAGCTCATCCACACCGAGGTCAGCGAGCTACGAGTTCGGCAGAGTAAAGAGAACCCAACAGGTGAGGTTGATTTGGTCTGCCTTGAGCTGTCCGAGTACGATGCGGCGCTGCGTGACGATATCTACTACCGCAGCGTCCACTACGTGGCGGCGACGACTGGGGGGAAGGGCGCGGCGGCGTCGAGCCACTCTGCCCTCCCCTCGTCTGCCTCCGAGGAGAAGGAGCGCTATGAGGACAACAGCAATTATCTCCAGTTCATGCCCGGCCGCGGGGAGGAGGCCTTGTATGGCATCGTCAAGTGCAGGGGGGTGACAACGCAGAACAACTGTGTCCCCTACTCCGGCCATCTGGAGCAGGAACAGGCCCGCAAACTGATGCTCACCCTTGGCCCCGTGCACATTCTCCGCGACGCTGCCAAGACCAACTTCCCGCTGCGCTTCACCCGTGTGAAGCAGCCCACGATCGAGACGCTGGTGCTTGGCTTGCACAGCGGGGAGATGCCGCGGTGGCTTGCGAATGCATTCCCCAACTTTGACGTAGATGTGGTGGAGGCCGACGGTGCCCTTGTGCGGCTGTGTCGTCGCTTTCTCGGTTTCCAAGAGAGCAAGAACCTCCACATGTGGGTCGATGATCCAGTGGGGTTTGTGCGCGCCACCGCCGCTAGGGCAACGCACGCGGGCACTGAGAAAACACGGAAGCGCTACGATCTTGTTCTCATTGACGCCGTGGATGGCGCTGGACAACTGAGCACGCAGTATGGGCGACTGGAGTTTGTGAATGGCGTGCGGAATAGCATGAGCAACGAGGGCTGCGTCGCGATGATCATACCTAACCAGGACGCAAGCTTCCTTTACAACATGACGCAGAACTGGCGCATGGCCTTCACCGATCGCACGGTCCTGTTGGTCCACTGCGTCACTGCCCCATACACGATCCTCATGACCTTCCAGGACAACGCCACGCGCGGAAAGGCGAACTTTGGCAGCGTCGGGAACGTGGACGAGTTCCGCGACCTGCTCAGGACATCGCTCAGCCACTACGGCCCCAACAGGGTGCAGTTCGATCTCACCAGAGAGGTGGACGGAAGCAACTTCCGCATCCTGGAGCCAGGCAAGTCCTACGAGATGGACGACTACCTACCACTCGGCCACCCGGGCTCGCAGGTAGAGCGCCGCAAGCGGAGTCAGCAAAAGAAATCCATCAGCTGGAATGACCGACTCCGGCGGATGGCGGGATCGTATTTGACGCCCTCGCAGCAGGTGGATCTGCGTGCCAGCGAGGGGGGCACGGGGTAGAGTATTCGTGCCTTCTGCTCTGCACTCTCTTTGTAATTCACCCCCGGGGGAGGGGGGCCTCCTCTGCAGGCACCCTCTGTCGCCGTATCGCGGTTGTCGCACCCCCCGGGCTGCTGCACGAGCCTTAACTTAACGCAACTCTCCTCTCCTATCCCTCTCCATAACCCGAGAAATGGGAATGCCCGCATGTCATGCACTGCAAGTCCCCATTATAAGTGTATGTATATATATATATGTTTGCCCTGTTGTTCTTTTCAGATGCCCAGCCGTCCCTCTCTGTCTCCCCTTCTTTTATCTCCCTTTCCCCCCCTTTCCTTGTATGAAGGAGTGTGCTGTCGTTTCTACAGCCACAGAAAATACATACACACATATACAGCTCAGTTGGATCGACTCCAGGCAGTATTCGCGATCAAGCACCCACCCCCTCCACCCCCCTTCACTCCTTATCCCCTTCTTTGTGCCCGCTCTCACTTTCCTCTGCTCGACACGCCGAGATGATGTTCTTAGTGACGCTGGAGGCGGTCGCGACGGTGGTGATCGCGGTCCTTGTGGGCGCGTATAACAGCGGAGGTATCCCGCACTCCAAGCCGACGCTCAAGTTCCTCAGCTTCCTTATCACCAATGTGATGCTGCCTTGCCTCACCTTCGCTAACACGGCGTTCGCCGTCACGGTGAGTCTGCTAATGCGCTGCAGCGCGCTGATGATGTTCTCTGTGATCATCACAGCCCTCGGTGTTGGCAGCGCCGTGCTGCTCGCGCGCACCGTGCTCCCTGCCGCCGATGAGGGCAACGGTGTCCCCGCCATCTACAGAGGCAATGTACGACTCGAGCTGCGGAGGACGCGTGAGGCGACAGACGCAGATGCCGATGATGATACTGATGACGACGACGATGAGGAGGTCAACACCAGCAATGGCAAGGCCGACTGCACCGCCGGGGCAACCCACATCTCATCCCGCTTCTACGTTGCGCTGATCGTCAGCGATCACTTGCGTGGCATGACTGCGCGTGAGCTGGTGGATGCTCTGGAGGTGCCGACTATCGAGTCGGTGGATCGGCCTGGGTACTTTTGGGGTTCCTTTGTGGCATGCTCCATCCAGAATACTGTCACGCTGCCAATGTCCATCTTGCACAGCCTCGCGGATTCCATCGACTGGGTGGACAGATCTGAGGGCGTCGCCTACATATTCGTTTTTCGCATTTTTTGCACCATATACTTGTGGGTGGCGGGGCCGTACTTTGTCGGCCGGGCCTGTGCCGAGTCGCGCGAGCGGCGCCGCATTCGCAAGCTGTTACAAATACACGTTGAGAAGCAGCGTGCGCTGCGGTCAGCCATTGTTTCACCAGTTGGAACTGGACCTGAGTTCCTCGCACGTTCGGCGTCTACGCAAGAAGTTGTGTACGACTGGGAAACTGCTGGGATTGTGCGTGTCCTACACGAAAGTGATGAGTTGGCGACCCGCAGGAGCAGCAGCAGCGGCGGGTGTTCTGTGGCGAGGCTAATGCACTCGACCAAGTCCGTGTGTTGGATGTTACTGGAGAACACGCCCTTCATGGCGATCATTGTGGCCTTCGTCGTGGGCCTCATCCCACCGCTGCGTTGGTTGTTCATCGATGGCGGTCCGCTGGTGCCGGTGACGGGCGCCGTCTCTGTTGTGGCGCAGGGCTCCGTGCCGGCTTCCCTGCTGCTGCTGGGGGTTAACCTCTCGGAGTCCGTGGCAGATTCGCTGAAGAGCACGCCACCGCCGCCGCATCCCCCCGCCTCCACCTCCGCCTTCGCGGCAGTGAGCACTGGTGGGCCGCCGCACGAGTATGACCGCATTGATGCACATGGACAAATGCTGACACCAACCTCCGATACCGCGCCTGCCCTCACTGAGGGGGCATCACGGGAGGAGCGGGAGGAGCGGGAGGAGCGGGAGGTGATGGGTGTTGGTGCCCCTCCTGCCAATGGTGCGCACGACCGCCCCGACCACCGTGCGGGAGAGGGGGCTGAGGCGAGGCCAGCCCCGTCCCTGTGGTCGAGTGCGACCGCGGCGGTGTCTGGACTAGGGGTCCGGGTGAAGTTCTTTGGCGGTGTGTGTCTGATGCGGCTGGTCATCTCACCGGCCATATGCCTTGCCATCCTTATCTTCTGTGTGAAGTACATCCCCGGTCTCTTTAGCAGCGGGGGTGACACACACAGCATCGACAAGACCCTACTGCTGGTGCTGGGGGCCCAGGTTATTACACCAACGGCGATCAACAGTGCACTGCTCTTCAACCAGCGCGAGTACATGACCTCCACCTGGGCGCAGCTGCTACTGGTGCAGTACGTCGTGTGTACTTTGACCATTGTCGGGTGGATATCACTCCTGCTGGCTTGGATAGATGGATTATAATAGATAGCGGCAGAGGGGAAGGCGTCCGGGCGACCGCATTCACACGGACCACATATGAACGTACGCCAATCACATAAACAGTTGCCTAAGTGAGATTGATTCGGGAGTCCAGCAGGACGCCCGATCGCTCAAACCTTGATTCGCTTAAGCCTTTTGTGTTCTGTGTTAATGTGTTTAAGACTGAGGATTTACTCAGTAACCACCAATTTATGATAGAGGCATGCCAGCCCCGCCTCCTCTCCTCTTTCTTTTCCCGCGATCTTTGTTCCTCTACGATGGAATGATGGCTTCCTTTCTCTCCTTTACTATTTCTCCTTTTACTGGTGCATTTCGTACGAACGCACGTTCTCCATCTCTTTCTCTCTCTCTTCCTCCTGGTCTTTGTTATATTTTTCCTGCTGGCTTCGAGAGCACAGAAGAGCTCCGGGCGTGCCTGCATGACACACACACACACACACACAGACACAGACACAGACACACACCTAGGTTCATACGTACACATAGCGTTCTTCTACAATTCTGCAAGCGATAAAGCACCGCGCGTTCCCTAACCAATTGCATTGCCTTTTCTTTTTTTCCCTTTTTGACCCGTTTCTTTTTCCTACGCTAGAGTGTGCGAATAAGGTTTGTTGTTGCGTGTGCGTGTGTGTGTCTTTTGGAAGGATGGGAATGCTATCCGCCACCTTCTTCGCCATCGCGCGAGTGATCGTGGCTGTGGTGGTTGGTGCTGTGGTGTGCGACTGGATCCCGGACTCCGCCAGCACGCTCCGGGACTACAGCTTCCTCATCATGAACCTGTTGCTTCCTTGCCTGACAATCGCCAACACCGCTGCTGCTGCAAATTTGGAGGTGCTTGTGCGGAGCAGCATTTTAATCCCTATCGCGATCACTCTGGCGATTATTGGGCTGGCTGCAGCCACTCTCCTGGTGCGCCTGCTGTTTCGTGTCGACCCGGAGCACTCCGGCATCCCCGCAGACTTGCGCGGTGATGTGCATCTGCGGCTGCTCTACGAGGAGCCGCAGGATGGCGCCTCCTCCGCTGGCGGCGCTGCGGCGAAACGGAAAAGGAAGCGGAAGGACCGCGGCCACCCATACGTGGCGGTGGTGATGAGTGAGAGGCTGCGGGAGGCGGGTGTAACCGGCGAGCAGGTGGTCCCCATGCTGGATGTGCCCGGCGTGGAGGTGGAGGAGTTCCCCAAGTACTACTGGGGCTGCTGGGTGGGGTGCTCCATTCAGAACACCGTCACTCTGCCCCTCTCCCTCTTCCAGAGTCTTGTGCTCTCTATCGACTGGATCGACTTTGCGGCGGGGTCGGCTTACATCTTTGTGTACAGTATCTTTGCGACTGTGTATACGTGGGGCGCAGGAGCGTACTTTGTGGATCGCAGCAAGAGTGAGCACATCACACTCCGCACGATTCGCGAGATCATGCTGAAGCATAAGGGCAAGTACGGGAGATGTGATGCCGCCACACAGACCGCAGTGCTTCCGGTCCACGCCCCTGCTGAGGTGGAGGGTTGTTTAGTGAAGAAGCATCCCCATCGTGAGAAAACAACATCTCCGGTTGGCGCTGCTCCGTTTTCGGACAAGGGCGTAGACATGGCAACCGCTACTGCTGCTGTGCAGACTGATCTCGTCTGCTCACCGAACACGATGCAGCGCGACTTCACCCCGGTTGGGGCCACGGTGGAGAACATACCGTATGACTGGGTCGCAGAGGGGTTCGTGCGCGCTGTATACGAGCGTGACTTGAAGGCCACCGCTGGCTTCTCCGTGGCCAAGTTCGCGGAGGCCACGAAGTCCGTGTCCGTGCGGCTGCTCAAGAACCTGCCCTTCTCCTCCCTCTTTGTGGCCGTGTTCATTGGGATCATCTCACCCATCCGTGGCCTCTTCTTTGACGGCGGATACCTCTCCTCTGTGATGGAGACGGTGGACTTTATTGGCCACGGCTCCATCCCCTCGTCGCTGCTCATCCTCGGGACCAACCTCATGGGCTCCGCCGCGGGGCTCGGGAAGGTGAGTGTGACGGCGGCACCCACACGTGAGGCTGGGCAGAACACTGACGCCCCGGCAAAGAGTGCCGATGGCAGCGATGATGGGAGCGGGAGCGATGGCGGCGGTGACGCCGTGACACCATTTGACCCCTACGCCTCCTTCTCATTGCACACAGAGATGAGCTACGACGACGACGGTCGCGAGCCAGCAACGGGGCTGCGCGCCAAGATGGTAGACACCGCGGACTTTGTGCGGAGGGCGTTATCCATGTCGGGTATGAACCCATACTTTGTGTGGTGCATCATTTTCATGCGGCTGGTGTGCATCCCAGCGGTGGGCTACGCCCTGCTGCTTGGACTCGTGCGCCTGCTTCCCTCCCTCTTTGGCGGACGGGACTCGTTAGACAAGACTATGCTGCTCGTTCTCTTCATTGAGATTGCCGCCCCCACAGCAATCAACAGTTCGCTGCTCTTTAGCCAGCGAGAGTACATGACGCACCTCTTCTCGAAGATGCTGTTTTTCCAGTACTTACTGTGCGCCATCTCACTTGTGTTGTGGGCCACAGTGGCTCTCATCATCGTGGAGAAACTCTGAGGCGCTGTTATGGTCTGATATTGCGTGCGTACGTGCATGGGTGTGAGTGAGTGCGCGCACACACGCATAGATGCACCTACGAGACAGCTAGTCATCTCCTTCCTCAAGTAATGCTACCATTACACTGTTCGTTCGAATGTGCAAATGCAAACGTATGGATGTGCATTGCGTATGTCCTTGTGTGCCTGTGCTTGCAGGTGTGAATGGAATACGAACCCCCCCTCAAACACCCTCGTGGGCGTGCGTGTGTGTGTGTGCGTCAACAATGATATCACTTTATCTACACGTAGAGGGTCTTATTGCTACTTTTTATGATTCCCTTCTTGCCATCTCGACTCGCTCACCACCCACTCAACCTTCATCTAGGACAGAGAGACAGGGACCGATACACAATCACTCCCCCCAAAGAGCAAACAAGCAAGCCCATGCAAACTCTCCGCTGCAGCAGCTCTCGCAGCCATGCCGTCTCGCTGCGTTTTCTGCTACTGGCACTGCTGCTGATAGCCTTCAACGTCCCAGTCCGCGGGGCACTCGTGGCGGAGGAGGTGGCAATGGCAGCACGCCAGCGCGAGGCTGAGGCTGCGGAGGCCCGCAACAGGACCTTTGCTGTATTCGGCTACCTTCCAGAGTACAGGCAGGGGAAGTTCCCCTACGAGGAGTACTTTGCGCGGGGCCTCACGCACTTGATCTTCTTCAGCCTGGAGATCGACCCCGCGACGTTGACGCTCACACACACGTTGGATCGGCTCCCACAGGGGGAAGAGTGGACCAGCATCCGCACCCTGGCGGATACCTATGGGGTACGCTTGATGGTGTGCGTTGGGGGTGGGGGCCGCAGCGACGGCTTTGCTCCGCTTGTGGCGTCGAAGAACTCCGCCGCCCATGCCCGCTTCTTCCAGCAGCTCAACGACCTTGTGCTGGACAAAGGTCTGGATGGGGTGGACATCAACTGGGAGTATCCACAAAGTGCGACGCAGTGGGGGCAGCTCGGGCAGTTCTTGCGTGAGCTGCGCACCAGCTTGGGCTACGCTGCCCTGCCGGTAGAGGCTGGCGCTGACGTGGACTCCTCATCGGGAGCTCTGCTGGAGCGGTACAGGCGGAGTCGCCAGCACGTCAGCGACGGGGCGGACCGGAGACGTGTGAGGGTTCGCGCGATGACTCTGTCGATGGCGATGCATCCGAGCGCCCAACTCGCTGCCACTCTGCAGTCCCATCACATCCTTGCCTCGCTGGATTACGTGCACTGGATGGCCTACGACAATCCCACTGAGGGGGAGTCCCACGCCTCCCTCACTTTTGCGAGGACGGTGCTCAGCCACGCTTTCATTGGGCTCTTCGACGACGCGGAGTTCTACTCTGGTACTGGCGGCGGGCTACTGCAGCGGAGGCGTCGGCAGCGCCGCGTCGGTCGTGGCGGGGTCGCGGCGGGTGTGGGCACTACGCTGGTAGACCACAGAAGGAAGCTAACGCTAGGCATCCCATTTTATGGACGCCACCGGACTAAATGGCACCGGGAGCCCGAGACGTACAGCCGTCTCCTCTTTTTTATAAAGCAGTGGGCACAGAAGCATCATGGAAGCTGGAGGAATGCTGTGGACAGCATTCGGGCGATGAATGAGTATGGCGGGTACGACTACAGCGGCTACCTGGAAGTGCAGGCGAAGATGGATGTGGCCCGCCAGGCCGTGGAGGATGGGGGCATTGCTGGGATCATGATATGGGAGTTAGGCCAGGACCTCCACCCGCCATCGGCGGAGCCCCTCGCACTCATACACGCGATACACGAACAGCTGGTTAAGTGGAACATCACCTTCGGGTCTCGGATTGCCCTGGGCAATCTTGTTGATGGTGGGGCGGAGGCTGAGGAGCTCCGTGATAGCCTCGCCAGTTCGGATTCCATGGATGCAGGTGATCTGTAGCCCTCTCTCCCCTCCCTTTCCTTCCACACATATCGACTGCTGGGGACGATGAGAACTCCGTCATTGAGTGAGGTGGGGTTGGGGGTTACATGCGCTTGCTCTTGCTTTATCGATTATCTCTTCTTTTCCCCCGTTCTGTACTGTCACACCATCTTCAGTGAGCCGCGCCTCGCCTTTCTTCTCCTTGTGTGTGTGTTTGTTGAATATGGGCTGTCCTGAATCACCCTGTTCTGTATTTAACACTGTCTGGGACACTGCTCTCATACTTCACCTACAGCTTTCCACACAAGTTCGCTTTCTCTCTGTTCCTCTGTTCCTCTGCGTACTGCTTCTGCTTTTCGAATCCCTCTCCTGAAACCTGTAGCTCAGCCTCACGGTGGCGCAGCACAGCAAGCAATGCATCTGCAAACAACAGCAGCAGCGGCAGCAGCCCCCATCTTCACAGAACTTACACATCCTCTATCGCTTTCACCATTGCCGCGCCACACTCGTTCTCTCGCAAGGGGGGAGAGGGGGAGGGGGAAAAACAACAACAGCAAAGTAAAGCAAGAGTCAAATGAGTGGTAGCGATGCCCAAATATCATCACATAGTGTCTCCCTCCTCCAGTGAGTCGTCGTGGATGTACAGCTGTGAGAGTGGCTCCGCCATGCCCCCCTCTGGATATGGGGCCGGGGGAGATGGCGGAGAGGGTGACGCCCACAGAGGACAACCCCTATGCCATACCCCCAAAGTTGCATACCCGCATGGTGTACGTCAACAAGACCCCGCTCTATCCTGCTGACTGCAGCACCGACCACCTCCTCGCATACAACCGGCTCTGGTTGGCTGCGGTGGACGAGAAGGATCCCACGTACTTTGCACGTCTGGCGGAGCAGCAGCCGGACTAGTTTTACATTGGATGCAGCGACAGCCGGGTATCGGCAAACGAGATCATGGGACTCTCTCCAGGCGAGGTGTTTGTGCATCGCAACGTGGCGAATATCATCAGCCAGTCGGACCTCAATATGCTCTCCGCGCTGCAGTACTCGGTCGATCATCTCCGCGTTGAGCACGTGATTGTGGCAGGACACTACAAGTGTGGCAGTGTCATCGCGGCGCTGCACGACATCTATCTAGGACTGGCGGACCACTGGGTCAGCCACGTGCGAGATGTGAAGAAACACTACTGGGACCGCATAGTCCGTGAGATTCCCAAGCGGAACATGCTGAATGCCCTATGCGAGTTGAATGTCATTAACCAGGTCGCCCATCTCGTGGATACACACATCGTGCAGGACATGTGGTCCCGGGTGGCGAAAAACGAGAACCACCTCGAAGTTCCGGTCAAGGAGGTGGCCATACACGGGTGGATTTATGGCCTCGACGACAGACTCATTTGCTGTCTCGTCACCGTCAAACGCGGTGCGAGCATCGCCGCCGAGCTGGCCGGAGCAGAGGAGAGCGTCTTTGCAAAGTACCACAAAACCCCGTAGGAGGTGGAGGAGGACAGGCTGGTGGCGCTTGTCAAGGAACACTTGGCTGTGCAGGATGCGTTCTAGGCGGAGGCGGTGAACTATAAGGAGGCTGCAATGACAAAGAAGCTCGGCATCATGCAGCGGATGCTGCAGAAGACAGATGAGGAGTTGGAGGAGATCAAACTCAATAGCCCCAACAACGCACAGGAACCATCTGTCGAGACGGTGATGGTGGACACCGCATGAAGGAGTTGAGAGAATGACTGGATGATGGGGCCTGCATTGGTGTTCCACAACGCTGTAGTTAGTGTGATTGGTATCCATAGAGGTGTGCGCATAAACGCTCTCTTTCTCACACACAGATGTATATATTTATACGTATGGAAAAATACATACATCTGTGTGTCTTTGTGCCCCGACCCACATCGTGCATACTGTACCGATACTCATCTCAGCGTGGCAATACATCGTCGTCTCTCCCATCCCCCTCATATCCTCCACTGAACGAAAGAGGAGCGCAACCACCACCACCACCAGCAGCAGCAGCAGCAAAAGGCAGGCAAACAGAGCATGCAAAGGTTGGGATTGTCAGGGGTAGGGTGCGTGTGCGCGTAACTTATTCTATTACTATTGTGATAGCCTGCTTCACTCCCCTTTACTCATCCAGGCGTACCAGTACACACATATACAGTTTATGACGTGGGGAAAGAAGAAGGAACTAGAAGTAGATTGCTTGATGAACACGCATGGCTTATGCTCATGGTCAAGGGTCTCCAGCCAATCCATGAGCAGCTTGGTCCTGCGTGTGTGTAGAAACGAAAGAACATTGCGCCTGGAAACTGAAGATATATACATAATGGAACACCACTACCCTTCATATTGTTATATCAGGCACATGTGTGACATTGCACTTCTCTCTGTGCGTTTGTGTACACATTTCGCGTGCGTGCCACTGCCAGTAGCGCTCACCCCCCATTGCCATGACGCGCCATCATCACAGTAGCATGGTGGATCATGTGCAGGTGTGGAGGGCAGTGGCACTGCCGCACCGCTCTCCGTATTCCAAATACGGTACTCCTATACAGACCGCCCACTGGCACTGCTCTCCCATTTCTCTCTCTCTTCACCCCTCCACCCTTATTAAAAAAACTGCGTCAAGTACTTCTCCCTCCCGCCCAATTCCCTCCTGAAGGAACTGCAACAACAGAGCTGTGTATCATCCTGCTCTCTCCCCCCCTGGATACCATTCATGATATCATCCCATGACGTACAGGTCTGTTCCTCATCTCGTGATTGCATGCTCTCTTATTCTCTTTCACTTTCTCTCTCCGCACGTCTCTTCCCTTCCCAGAGCGCCTCATCGCACACGAGTGTTTGTGTGCCTCTGTTCTTTGCTTCCATTTACTGCCACAAACTTCTACAAAACACACACACACACACACAGCCATACGCACTGTGGGATAGATGTCCGAGCCCACCAGCTCGGGATGCCGGCTGGGATCGTCCAGGGGGACTAGCGTGCAGGGCATCGGGGATGTGCCGGGGTGGGGCAGTAGCTACTCTAGCACTATACACGGCCACATGGACACCTTTGAGGTGCCGCTGCCGCCGGAGGCTCTGGGTGCGCGCCAGCTGGTGGAGTACCTCTTCAACCCCGATGCCAACTCTCCGCA
>JAODGE020023547.1:0-10060 GCA_027574965.2 Ecitophya simulans
CGCGCGGAAAAAAGCGCTTCCCAGGCGGGCCGACGACGACGATAAATTCCTCAAGCCCCGTCGCCGTTGCGCCACCGCGCGCGCCGCTCATTGCCGCTCGTCGTCCGCGAGTCTCGCGAGAGCCTCTTATTAAGCAATTTTCGATCGCGCCGCGCCGATAATCGCCGCGACGACGCACGCGGCGCGCGCGCGCGACATGCACTTAGCGGCGCGCGTCGTCGGCGGTATGCTGGGCGCAAAAAGCGCAGCTGAGCGCGGCCGGCGCGCATTTGTGCGCAGGCGCGTCGGCCTCAAGCCGCCCGTCGCCGATCGCGGCGCCATCGTGCGTCGTGCGAGACCGGCGCCGTCGTAGAAAGGCACGCACGTTTTCGCAATGCGCCTCGCGAAACTGCGAACGCTTTTCGGACGCGCGCCGCTCGCCGAATTGTTTCGCGGCGCGCATGATTCTGCGCCTCATTAGCTTCACGCCGGCGCTGAAATTGTCCATATCCGTTGGCGACGCGACGTTCGGAACTGGAACGCGCTTTGTTAGAAAGTTCCGCACTTTTGTCGCGTCAAGGTCAATAGCAAAGAAGCATTATTTTCACGCATATACGCAACATTTGTTTGAACATGTGTAAATTTGCTAGACATACGAGCGATTTTACGAAACTTACGAGTTTGACGACTAATTAATGATAATCACTTCAGCACTAACAAATTTATGTATTATCCGATCCAACAGTAAGTTTTATTGTTTATTTCTGTCCGAATGACAAGCCGAAAATTATGTAAACTAGTAAAAGTTATCAACATGTTAGGCAATACAAGGATATTATCTTAAAAAAGTAACTTTGAGGTTAAATTTTAGGTTAAAATTAAACAAATAACTAATTTTTTGTACACAGGGTTGTAAATGTGTTACTTTTCGATCATTTTGATTTTGTTATCTTTATGTTCAACAAATTATCAAAACTAGTCATGTTTTTTCCCTTTCAGATTAACCTCAAATTTTAACAACGAATAATTAACAAAATTATTCAAATTATCTTAGCATCAATTTACAAAGAAGTTAATTACTTACAATTTCAATCCAAAATATCAAATCAATTAGAAAAACGTGTAATTAAAATAACCCCAAAACTAACCTCATATTTTAGCTAGTTATAATTTTTCATCTAAAAAAGCTATCATAACCAACTTTTCGCCACTTTAAAGTAAATTTAATCGAATAATAATTCCTGAAATGTTAATTGGAAAATGCTAAGTATTGTGTGGTTTGTAAACAAATGAATGGGACACACTTTTTTGCTATTCTGCATAATTATGAGGAATGATTCTAGAAACATTTAAAACTAGTCGACTTGGATTTGCACCGAACGGCGGCCGACGACGGCAAAATCGATTGGGCCCCGAACGCCGAAAAGTGCGCTCGACGTGCTTGCTCGCCGTTCACGCCGCGCGATCGCGGATAATTTAAAACCGCTCGTTACGACAAACGACCAACATCCGACAGTCAGCGGCAGTGTCATTGTTGGCTCTGGCGCTGACGTTAAGTCATCGCTTCGTCGGCGCAATTGTCGTGCGCCGTCGCGCACTTCTAAGCCGATTGGGCGCCACGCCCGCTCGCCAGAAAACGCCAACGGAGCGCGTTCGGCGCAGACTTCTTCTTGCTGAAACGCCGAGGTAGCGACAGAACGATGAGCGCGCGGCGGGTTCTGGAGAGCTTTGGGAGAGCGCTTTGGACTTAAGTTGCCGGCGAGCACGCCGGGAAGAGCGCGAGGTCGGCGGCGCGCGCGCATGAAAGCGCTCGGCGGTCACGACTTGAACTATCGCACGGCCCCGGTGGCCGGACCATCTCTAATCATGCCCACAGCGGCCGAAGAAAGGCCCACCTGAGGATGCCCCGACGTTGGCCGACCCGTTGCGCCTTTCCCCGGACCTTTGAAATGCGGATAAGTGCCGAGCAACGCCGCGGACTGGCGGAAACTCGCGAACATCGACGGGGCTCAGAATCGGCCCGATAACTTCCAAGCTATTCGCCATATCGCAGTGATGCCTTCAAAAAATTGTAAAAAATATAATCAACTATCGTCCTTTGCAAAAAAATATGACATATTTGTTGATGTTCATTTGTTATTAAGTAGGAAACTACAACACGCATTTCAGGACTGCCAAAGAAATATTTCACTGAGGTGTGTGTAAGTTTTTCAAATATTCATCAATTTTACCTATGTTTACTGTACATGATTCATTTAAGCACCTAATTATTTATTTGTATTTCTTGTGCATTTATTAATTCTCGAAGTTGAGTAATATTCACATTTACAAATCGTAACAATTTTGATATTTGAAGAGGATTTTTTATTACCTCTACAGACTTAAACGTTTTCAAATATTTCTTTTGGCAGTAAATTGAGCATTGCTACTTTTATTATTTAACAAGAAATAGTTGCTAATTTTTGTCCTTCTCAACCTATATCTTTTCAAGTTCCAATTGAGGCTTATCAAATTCAAATCGAGGCAACCAACATCAAAATGAGAATAATCAATTTCAAATTAAGATTAAACAACATCAAATTGAACTTTCAATTTCAAATTAAGAATTAACAATATCAAATTGAGACTAAATAAAATCAAATTGAGAAAACGGTTTCAAAACATTTATTTAGAAGAACAACGTCGGCTAACCATATTTTATTCATGCTAAGTGTCATTCATTAATTTAAGACATATTTGCAGAAGAAGAGTTTGCGAAACACAAACTTTTGAGAAGGAGTCCCCATAGTCCAACGTTAAATCCAATCGAAAATGCATGATCACTCGTAAAAACTGGAGTGAAAAGTGACTTGGCCAGTCAGATGCAACAGATTAGTTGACGAAGATAGAAACCCTTTAACTCAAAGTAAATTTCGGCTTCAAATATTGTAAAATATAAAACGAATAAATATGAAAAAAATTCATATCAGAAATTATAGAAAATTCTTAACTTGGATGATATTCAATTTTAATTATTAATTCAGGTTTCTTTGTTAAGAAATGTTCTTCAAAAGTCATTATCGAATATATCTTTTGAAATTGAATTTGTAACTTGTCAATGTGCATTTATTTAGTTGTCTTTAATGTCAAAATGAAATTGATTATTCTGATTTTAATGTTGGTTGTCTCCATCTGAACCTCAAAAGATATAGTAACGCTTAACTTAAAAAAGTCACTAAGAAATTAACAACAAACACAGATACAACAAACACTAATATATTTTTACCTAAATACAATTATCTCGGTTCCCATATTTCCTATACTACAATATTTACCTCATTTCGTCCTGGAAAATTAATCATAACTCCGGCAGCGTTAAGCGTTTCCTGGATTTTCCGCCACTAATATTGGCAGAAATAACGCCACAACGTGCGGTCGTAAAGTGGCGTCGCGCATCGCCTCTCAATATAATTTTATTCGCGTTCAAAAGGTCGCTGCTGAAATTTTACAATCAATAAAGACGACGCGCGGCGCACGATGCGCCGCCGCCACCGCCGCCGCCGCCGACGCGCGGCTTATCTGATTCCTAATTTACGTTAGCGCGGGCGGCGAGCGCCAGTGGTTTTTCATTTCGTGTTTATGTTAATAACGATCTGATACGCGCGTCGCCACCGCGGCTGCCGCGGACGCGAAGAAGTCGAGGAACGCGCGCGAGGCGACAAAGTCGTGACTCGGGCGTTAGCTCGCTCGCAGCCGGTATTTCATCGGCGTCGATGGCGCGGCGATCGCATCTTAAATTTCCTGCATCGCCGAACGCGCGACAAGTGGCGGAAGACAAAAAAAATACAGAAAAAAAGCGCCGAGGCGCAGAGTTTTGAAATATTGAAAAAGCGCGACGTGCGCGACTTTCACTTCGGGCGCCTGCAGGCCGGCTGATTCTCTGGCAATTTTAATTATTCAAACGTGCGGCCAGAAATGATTAAATTATCTAACTACTGGCGTCGGAATTTGTTCGGAAGGTTTCATGCACTTGCCAGAACCTAAGGTCAAACTTCGTAAAAAAAAGTTGCTGCAAGAGGATTTGAAAAGTACAGAAGTATTAAAGTTTTTACCCGGTGGTACTCTATTAATTATCGCAAGTGGTTCTTGCACAATTAATTTCTAAATTCAAACATTCTCTAATAAGCAACTTTTTAGAAAAATCGCCATATGAGCGAACTCGCTCAATATTTTTACAGGTATTCAATATAAGATGCAATTTGGCAAGAAGATAATTGCGCTACTTCAATTAATTCGAGAGACAAGTCAAACTTCAGGAAAAGAAACTTGCTGCAAAAGTATTTGAAAAGTATGGAAACATTTTAGAATATTGCTTGGATTTTTTACACGATGCTACTCAATTAATTGCTGTAAATTACCACTTAACGGATCTACAAGGGCTACAAAAAAGTTAATTATTGCAAGGGGTTCTTACACAATTAATTCCTAAATTCAAACATTCTAAAATAAGCAATTTTTTCGAAAAATCGCCATATCTCTCGTAATTTCTTAGCGAACTCCACCAACAATTTTACAGGGATTCCATATAAGATGCGCTGTGATATAACTGCGTTATCACAATTAGTTTGGGAGACAGGTCAAACTTTATGAGAAAAAATTTGCTGCGAGAGAATTTAAAAAGTACGGAAATATTTTAGAATATTGCTAGCTAGAATTTTTTATCTGATGGTATTCTATTAAATTTTGTATATTACCACTAAACGAGCCTACAATCAGTTATAAAAAAAGTTAATTACTACACGGACTTCTTGCACAATTAATTTCTAAATCAAACATCCTGTGATAAGCAATTAAAATTAGAAAAATTGACATATCTCCTGTGATTTTTATGCGAACTCACTCAACATTTTTATAGGAATCCCATATAAGATTTACTATGGTATAGCATTAAGATAATTGCGTTATCTTAATTAGTTCGGAAGACAGGTCAAACGTCGAGAAAAGTCGAGAAAAGTCGAGAAAAAAATTTGCTGCGAGAAAATTTGAAAGTACAGAAATATTTTAGAATATTGCATCGATTTTTTATCCGATGGTACTCTATTAAATGTTGTATATTACCACTAAACAAGTGTACAATCGACTACAAAAAAAGTTAATTACTGCATAGGCTTCTTGCACAATTAATTCCTAAAGTCGAACATTCTGTTATAAACAACTTTTTAGAAAAATCGACATATCTGTTGTAATTTATTTGCAAACTCGCTCAACATTTTTACAGGGATTCGATATAAGATGCACTACTATAAGACATAAAGATAATTGCGTTATCTAGATTAGTCCGGAAGACAGATCAAACTTCATGAGAAAAAAAATTGCTGCATGAGGATTTGAAAAGTACTGTAATATTTTAGAATATTGCTCGAATTTTTTACACGGTGCTACTAAAATAAATGCTGTATATTGCCACTTAACGGATCTACAATTGGCTACAAAAAAGTTAATTATCGTAAAGGCTTTTTGCACAATTAATTAATATAGTCGAACATTCTGTAATAAGCAACTTTAAAAAAATTCGCCATATCTTCCGTGATTTCAATGCGAAGCCGCTGAACATTATTACGGGGATTCGATATAAGATGCGCTGCGATATGGCAAATAGATGAATGAATCGTTTCGATTAGTTGGGGAGATATGAATGTCGAAAGGGCGAAGTTCCTTACCTGCAATAGTGGTAACTTTGAGAGAGTGCGCGTTGGTCGGCGCCGCCAGACGCGGGAGCTGCGCGCGCGCGGCAGGACAATCGTGCGATTTGTTCCGCGCCGGCGGATATTTCGGCACCTGCAGCACCACCTGCGGCTGCTGCTGCTGCGGATGGCGATGGTGCGACAGCCGGCCGTGGTTGTGGTTGGCGTGCCGCGCGTGGTTGTTGTTCGGCGGCGTCGTCGACCGGTCGGCGACGCCGCCGCGGCGCTCCTGACCTTGCCGTCGGTGTTGCGTCGTCTTCACGCTCAGGTCGACCGGTTCCATCTGCACGGGAGGACCTTCTGCCTGCAACGCCAATCACACCAATCAATTTCTGCCGACGGCGCAATTTTTGGAGAAATCAAATTCTCGCACAGGAAATTGCTCATATCTCCGAAGACAACAAATGAATTTTTACACACCCTGCCGGACAGTCAAAGAAACCTATCACCACGTCCCAGGATAATTAAATTCGATTGATTCGTTCAAAAGTTATTGATGTCAGCGCATAATTCTTTAACCATTTAATTGATTTTCGTGAAAAATGACCTGTTGAATCAGAATAAAAATTCCTATCGAACAACATACAGACAATGACATTTAGGTAGTTTTCAAAATACAAGCTGTGAACTTCGCCGAAATTGTTCCCCATTGACTTTCTCGAGGAAATCGAAATATGTTACGTTTGCTCTAACAACGCCCGCAATATTTATACAAACAGAAGTTGTTAACAACTAGAATTTTAGTTGATTAGTTGTCGAGTTAACAGCGATTAAAGTGAAAGAACCGAAGGCGACTGTCATTTTCCGTGTCCTCCTGTCCTTAATAGACACTTAAACAAATTTACCGTTCGGCGTGCGCGTGTTTCAGCGCACAACACTGGGATTTTCATCTCGCGACGTGTTGACGTCAGCTGGCGGACGCGCGGCGCCATAATGAATGGCGAACGCGCTTCATTACTGCGTTGATCAATCGTAATTTTTGCGCGTGATGAAAGTGCAGAGTGCGTAGCCGTCAAAGAGAAATAAAAAGGAAATCAAACGCGACGCGTTTCCTGCTGGTATTTACTCTTCTTACTCAATCAAATTCAGTTAGTTTTGTTAAAACACGATGCGAAACGGCAGAGATAGATATGAGGAAGAAATTGGCGTTGTGTTGGTCAAAATCGAATAAAAATTGTCGGAGATATGAAGGAAAACGTCTCCAAGCATCTTCACACTGCAACATTAAGCATACTTATCAGAGTGACGGGTGGAGGGGAATGTCAAGGGCCGGGTTGGTTCGCAACCACAGCGCATGCATCGCCTACTTAAACTTTAAACCTTAATATCTCCAAAACGAACGATTTGCGAAAATCAAACGTTACTCGCCAAAGAATAAAATTCTTCGCACCGAGTTCAATCGGAAACGAAGCTGTCACTGTAATTGCCAACGTAAATCAATGTAATTTGTTTATCTGCGTTCGAATTAACAAAGAATGGCCCTTTTAAGGCGAACAATGAATCTGCGAGCAACATCTCCTCATTATGAAGACCCACGGTCCAAAAACGTCTCAATTTTTCCCGCAAACAGCATTTGAACGTCAGCGCGACGTTTATTATCGGCCGCGCGCGGTTTCTAAAAATATTCCAGTTGAGTTCGTTAAGTCGTTCTCGGTGCGTGCGGTGCGCGCAGCGGTTGGTCGTGCCTAGGCTTTATTCGTCGTTTAGTGCGGTTTTTATGCCGCTGCCGGCGATGGCTATATACGAAAAGCGCCAAATAAGTCGCTCAAGGCGCATTTTATGCGCACTTAAGACACTTGATATGTCGACAGTTAAAAGTGAAGTCCGCTCGAGTTGGAACGCACAGAAAGAAAACAACGAAACTGTACGAACTCGACGATTTTCGAGATTGTTTAGGCCCGCACCTAAAGAAAGCGCGTTATTGTGGATGGGCGGGGCATAAAATATGCCACGCCCCTTGACGAATCAGCACTGCACAGGCGTGCGCAAATCAGCAGAACGTGGTTTAACCTCCTTTCGTGCCCTAAGTGCCGCGTTTATTATCCTCTGGACAATCGATTGCGCGCGTTTATTCATTTATTCGCTCATTTATGCCGAAGTTAGTAATTTTTGTTCATTTAGTCCGACCGCCGCTCTAAATGGCTAGGCTGCGAGAAAAATGCGGCGCGCGCACGCGAAACGCGCAAAAACGCGCCAAACGCGCGCAATTTGTACATTCGCAGTGGCAACACGTCTCGAGTTAATTTGAACAATGTACAAATCGACGTTTACTCGGAAAACGTACGAAATTTTAACATACTTGAAGAAAAACACGATTCAAAACCACTTTACTTAAGTTTACTTACTTTACTTCAGTCCTCGATGCAATTTTCCAAACCAAAAAATTTTTGAGAATTTTTTATGAGTCTATTACACTCAAGTCACATTGACCTAACTTAAGCAATAACTAACAAACTTAAGCTCAAAAATATGACTGACTTCTAGTCGGCCGGGAGCTCGGGATTGTTACCTAAGTAAGTTAACGTGATTGTTGTGTGGATTTGTAAAAGTCGTTCATTCCGAGTCTCGCGACTGCGTTTCAATTAATTTGCTTAGGCTTTAAGCCCCATTACTCAATTGTCCGCGCCGGTGGCGAGCGGCGATAATCGTAAACTTAATCGCTTGTCAGCAATTCCGACGCCATTTTCGGACACGCACGGCGCGCGCGTTCGACTTAATTTATCATTCGGCGATTATACATGCGTTTCAATCGCATTCGCCACTTCGCATTTCAACACTCGCATGTATAATTTACGCGCACTTCGCTCAGCGCACGCAGAAACCGGCGGGGCGTGGTGTAAAAACACGCCAACGTTTTTTTCCCTGGCAAATCGAACGAATACTGCGGTTTTTAGGCCGCAACGCGTGCTGAGCGCTGGGGTAGAGTGACGTCACCGAGGGACCGGCGGGCACGCCCTTCGTACCGGGCGGCGAGTGGTGGGGAACGTGACGTCACCCACAAAGCGAGAACCTGCGTTCTCGTATTGCAACTTTAAACCGTCGTAACTCCGACAATAACCGGACGATTTGCAAATTTCCGACGGCATTATGACACGCATTAGTGCATCTGTCTTTCGGGCGTACTTCCTTGCCGTAATTTCTGGTCTGCTTGGTTTGTTTAATGTTCCGATGTTTGAGTCGCCTAATTCGGATGCGTCCGACTGACATTAGCGACCGCCGCAACTGCGAACGCCAGCGGTTATGGCGAAAGAATAAAGTCCCAATAATTTCGTGTCATTATCCGATCCGCGGCGCTGGCGTGGTCGAGTGCGTTCGCGTTTAATTAGATTGGCTTCGCGACGGATTGCAAAAACGAACGAACGCCGGACGAGCATCAAGGAATCGTCGAGGACCTATTGCAAGCGCGCGGCGAGCGTAACGGCGCTAATTATTATTGATTGCGCTAATAATTGGCTACACAAATCCTTCGCTTATAATTACGATTAGCATTTAGATTCAGTCGGTGTGAAAACCACCAATGGAACTGAAGCCACATGAAAATATTTGAACGTTTTTTTCCTTCCTAATAGAATGATTGTCGTCTTCATTCACTAATTAATCATGTTGTATTTTCAACTTTTTTTTGTCTAATAGATTTACAGTTATTGATATTTAAAGTCGAATATATTTTTTTACAGTTCCATTTCGACCTGTTTGCTTTCCGATCCTTTCATGTTCAAATTGGCACGAATAAATTTCAAAATTTTAAAATTGATTAAGTTTACTTGAAAAGGTATAGAATACCTGTCGTCCTTATTCACGTTATGGACTGTATCGTGAACAACTATTATATAACAATCTTAAAAATTAGTCATGTTACAATCTATTAAATATAGTGAAGACGCATTTTTAAAGATTTTGATTAAGTCTCATAGTTTAAATTAAAAAGTTAAATAATTTTTTTACAGTTCTATTTCGACATATTTGCTTTTTCCGCTTAGTTTCAAGAATAACTTTTAAAATAACAATAGTACAAATGGCAAATTAGACACAAAAAAACTATCTTTGTTTTGAATCGTTATTGTTAATATATTCTAGATATTACTAAGATCCAAAGTCAGTATATAGCCTGAAAAGGTGTGTAGACATTTAATAAATAGAAAATTTCAACAATATTAGTTGTACTCAAATTCTAGAAGAACAGTCTCAAATGAACCAAGAAGAGACTTTTTATTAAGTTTTCATCATAGTTACATAAATTTCGGAGTTATCAAATCTCAAAATTTATGTTGATTTTAAGCTAGTTTTCCAAATTTTACATTGCATTACAATCTCACCTGCAACTCCGACAATTTTCATTGCAAAGCCACTCCCAAATA
>JAODGE020023551.1:0-13516 GCA_027574965.2 Ecitophya simulans
ATGCATTATTTAATTGTAAAGTTTAAAAAACGCAAAAGTCACGAAAAAGTTACCGGTGAAAATTGACGCTGCACTTTAACACCCTGTATCGACCAAAGTATAAGAGCTATCGATTGGAAACCAAAAGCATTTTAAAAAGGCACTCTTAAAGTACTCCAAATGCTCGAAGGAAAAATAGATTCATGCGTTATTTAAATGAAAAGTTTAAAAAACGCAAAAGTCACGAAAAAGTGACCGGTGAAAATTGACGCTGCACTTTAACATGCTGTATCGACCAAAGTATAAGAGTTATCGATTGGAAACAGAAGGCATTTTAAAAGGGCACTTTTAAATGCTCCAAGTATAAATATATTTATGCGTTATTTAATTGTGAAGTTTAAAAAAAGTGATAGGTAAAATCTCTGTCAACATAAATACACCGTATCATTATACTACAGACGAAAAGCATTTGAAATAGCATTGTGCCAAGTTGACGTGTTTATTCGTTGTTGAATTAATGTTACGATTGTTCTGTTCGACCAAACGTTACCGAGTCATACGAATTCGTTATAAAAATGCAATTACTCACAAACCGCATTAATAATTGTTTTTGTGGTCTATGCATTATAAATAAAATGCAGTTAAGCAATTAGTTTGTTGGCATTCGACGAAATTATTGATTTACTGGACAATTTCGAAAAAGTTCTAAACCAATTATCCCAATTAACAATATAGCTGTTTCATTTGCAATTATCCTCGAGAGACTGCTCGTTTTGATTGATGGTTGGTACAATGCGACAGCGTTGATAGTTACGGGGTGTTAAAAACGACCCAGGAACATTTCATTCCCTCGTACAAACTAATTAATAACTAATTAAATAATCACGACAAGGAGATGAAACTACTACACAACGCTCTGGGGGAAACTGTTTTTGAATTGGCGATTCGTGCAGTTTGATAGAGATAATAGTTTCGTAGGAACTACTACCCAACACTCTGAGTGAAACTGTTTTTGAATTGGGGGTTCGTGCAGTTTGATACGGCTAATAGTTTGATAGTTAGAGGGTGTTAAAAATGACCCAGGCACATTTTATTCCCTCATATGTGCAATCTCATACAATCTAATTAATAACTAATTAACTAATAACGACAGGGAGATGAAACTACTACACAACACTCTGAGTGAAACTGTTTTTTAATTGGGGGTTTGTGCAATTTGCTACGGCTAATAGTTTGATAGTTACGGGGTGTTAAAAATGGCCCAAGAACATTTAATTTCCTCATGTGCGCAATCATCTCCAAAACCATTCATAACTAATTAACTAATCACGACAAGGAGATGAAACTACTACACAACATCCTAGGGCAAACTGTTTATGAATTGGCGGTTCGTGCAGTTTGATAGGGCTAATAGTTTGATAGTTATAGGGTGTTAAAAATGACCCAGGCACATTTCATTCCCTCATATGTGCAATCTCATACAATCTAATTAATAACTAATTAACTAATTACGACAGGGAGATGAAACTACTACACAACACTTTGGGGGAAACTGTTTTTTAATTGATAATTCGTGCAATTTGATAGAGCTAATAGTTTGATAGTTACACAGTGTTAAAGATGGTCCAAGAACATTTCATTCCCTCATACGTGCAATCTCATACAAACTAATTAATAACTAATTAACTAATCACGACAAGGAGATGAAACTACTGCACCACACTCTGGGGCAAACTGTATTTTGATTGATGGTTCGTGCAATTTGATAGAGCTAACAGTTTGATAGTTACAGGTTGTTAAAAATGACCAAGGAACATTTCATGTGTCCAATCACATGCAAAATAATTCGTAACTAATTCACTAATAACGACAAAGACGTGAAACTACTTCGAATTATGCTGGAAACCATGCTTCCCAATTCTACACTACATGCAATCCAAAAAGCGCCGATGAATTAACAGATACAGGGTGTTAAAGATGGTCGATTCTTTCGACGGTTAATTTCCACCACCTGGCACAAAATTAGTCGTAATTGATTAACCAATTAGGACGGAAGTGTGAAACTATCGCCGAACCTTCTCATCCGGCGTCGGATGTATTCCGCTATCTCGAACCAATCTGTGTCAACAATGTCAGCGACGTTCGCATCGATTCGCCGTCAATTAATAACACGCCACGTACAAGATAAGCGCACTTGAGAGCGCATGACCGCATCGCGCGACGACACACGTGCGATCGGCATTGATTCCCGTACCAGGATCGCTCGTTGGAAACTTCGAGTCGAAATTACGTGACGAGCACGTAGATCCGCGACTACTTCCCGGCCACAAAAAACAACAGCGATGGCACGTGATGGCGTCTTACGTAACGATAATAATCGTGCGCCCGCGTCGCGGCTTTTCAGAATTTTCCGCGACGCGCGGCAAAGGCGCGGAAAACGGACGCGACGAGCGACGCCGCGCTATTTTTAAAAGGCGCACAACTTTAGCATGCATTATTCAGTTTTCGATTGCTCGCACAACGTATTACTTCGAGTCGACTAAAATAATGTTTATTGCTGGCAAAAAAAAGATGCATCTGCGTTTTTCTAACAGTTATCAGTTTGATAGGACTTATAGTTACGGGGTGTTCAAAAAAAAGTTTACGGTTTATAGTCGCATCTGAATTAATGCGGCTCTTTTGCGGAATAATTAATAACTAATTAACTATTCTTCACAAAGATATGTAACTAGTACGAAATATTCCTGCTTCTTCGATTGGCGGTTCGGGCAGTTCGATAGGACTAATAGTTTTATAGTGTTAAAAGATGCCGACGGAAGTTTTATTATCTCGTATCTGCGTGTATGCAATCTTCTACCAAGTTATATGTAACTAATTAACTGATCACGACTAAGTGATAACACTCCTACAAAATACTCCAGGAGAAAGTGGTAGTAGTTAGAGGGTGCTAAAAATGACCCAGGATCATTTCATTTTTCATGTGTGCAATCACTTGCAAAATAATTCATACCTAATTAAATAATCACGTCAAGGAGATGGAACTGCATCACAACACTTTGGGGGAAACTGATTTTTAATTGGCGGTACGTGCAGTTTGATAGCGCTCATAGTTTGATAGTGAGAGGGTGTTAAAAATGACACAGGCACATTTCATTGCTCCATATGTGCAATCACTTACAAAATAATTAATAGCTTATTAGCTAATCGCGACAAGGAGATGAAACTACCGCACAACACACCTATGAAAATTAGCTCATATCTTACGAAATAATTCGTAAATCATTAAATAATCATGACTAAAATTTGAGACTTTCACAACATACTCCAGGGAAGCTGCGTGTTCAAGTTGTAATTCATACCGTTTAATGGTGGTAATATTTCAAGCGATACGGGGTGTTAAAAAAGACGCAGGAATTTTTCATTACTTCATATCGGAATGTTTGCAATCTCTACGAAATAATTCCTAACTAATTAACTAGCCACGACAAAGACATGAAACAGCTGCAAAATATTCTTGAAACACTTCCTTATCATATGGCGATTCGTGCAGTTTGTTAGGGCGAATAATTTATGCGTTACAGGGTGTTAAAATCACCGAAGCAAGTTTCCGAGTTTATGCGATCTCTAAAACATTATTTCTAATAATATTTAGTTAATTAACCAGTTCCGCAAAAAAATATATGAAACTACAACAAAATACTCTAAATGTAAACCAATCAAAATTTAGCCGTAATTAATTAACCAAATCGTGGAAAAAGCATGAAACCCTTGCCAAACATGCTCGAAAACGTGCATGCCGCATTGTTGTCAACTAAAATAGCGCTAGATGTCATGCGTGTTCGGTAGCATTTGCTCACGTACTCACACGCACGTTGTTAATGTTTAAACAAATTGCGATGCGCAGCGGCGTGTTCGCGCATTCACCGCCTGTTATCAGCCGACGGTTGTTGGCATTGCTTACGTGAGTGGCGACGAGTGTCTTATCACTCGACGATGATGAGCGCTTCGAGCGCGTTTCGCGGTCGGTGCTTTTATGGCGGGCAAGCGTTGGGCTACTGGAGTTTATGTATTTGTTTACAGAGGCGTTATCCGTGTCTCTCTCCAAAGCCAACCTAACCGAACGATTGTATCGCAATTTAAAGCGAACGTCGTCTTCGAATCAGAATTCGATCAGATTTGAAATTTAATAGCGATATTATGTCCGTTAACATATTCATTTCGAATTTTATAGTATTACCATAGCGCAAAGCATAGATAAATACGCATCGCAGATGCCCAACTCACAATTTGAAATGTTGCACTGAATGTTAAGTAGAACGCCAAAATCCAAAACGTCAGGAAAACAGTTGTGATTAGCTGTTTTAATAAATCGAACCATCGATATGCAAGGTTGTCATTTAGCACCATCTTCAAACAAATTCCACTTTACACGCCGAATTTTTGCAATACTTATTTATCCATGGTATAAACCCTATATGAAAATATGTATATAAACATTTTTGCATGCAACATTTTCCGTTGCATTAGCAATTATGATATTTATGCTATTCAGTTAGAAACTTGACCGTGACCTACATCCTTATTTCATTCGTAATAAGGAATAATCCACCTTCAGCAGGACGAAGCAACTTTATATCTTAATGTTGTTGCAGTTTGCCCTGTATCATTCCTATGCGCAGTTCATATTCCACCGATGATAATTCTACAACTAGAACATAATTGCCGACATTTATTTGTACATTAAGTCGCCATATACTTACACCAATTGATATATGCACCAGACGCGATTGTTATTCGTGTTGCTATAGCAGAGCGTGCTGTTAACGTTCGCCACTGATGTGTTTGCGAAACGATAGTGAAAACATCGAACGTCGCGATCTTTGGCCGTCGATAACCCATCGCTAAGTTCATCACGTCCGGGGATTTCCATCTTCACAATCACTAGAGAGGAGTTCAGACTAACAATCGGTTTTACAACTTCCTCGAAGTCTACCATCGAAAGCGTGAACTTTTGCCCCCCTCAAGCATCGAAACCACGAACGTTATCAAAATTGCCCACGTGCCAATTTACAGAGTCGTAATTGTTCGGAATAATTAACGAGTTGCAGTTAATTTACAACGTTTTAATTATATTTGTGTGCATGTTCAGTTACCTTGCATATGATTGCAAATTAATTATGAATTTTTAAAGATTTTAGAGATTTTTTAAGATTTGAAATTGTAACGAACGAAACTATAATTTTCTTTTTCTCTGACACCCTGTATCTTCAAATCTTACTCAGCTACAATACACACTAAGAGCGGAATAAAAGATGAACCCCTTCAAGTATATCTTGCTGCGCGTTTGGTATAATTGGAGTGAATGCCAAATTAGTTAGAAATATTTTTGTTTTGCCGTCTTTGGAATGAAAAAACAACAAACTTAGGATATTTAACACCCTGTATACTAAACGGTGTATAAAAGAGAAATTCTTTGAGCAGAGCTTTAAAATATTGTTTGATATTGTTGTTATTGACTTAGATTCTAAAGTATGTTGTATTTCGAATAGAAACGAAGGGAGTATTTTTTGTTGATTTATGGTAGACCCACTAGTTAACTCTACTTATCTCACCAAACTTGCAAATTTACCTTAAAGTTGCTGGGCTGTTACGTTTGATTGAACGCCCTGTATTTCCAGATCTATTGCATCAATTAATCAGGACCAATCAAATGCCAAATTAATCACTATTAAATCATCAATCAAAAATGACATCAATAATCGAAAGCAAAGTAAATTAGCGGTCTCGAAACAATTATCCACCGAAAGATAATTGATCTGACTATGATTCAATTGGACATAATTTAATAATTCCAACATGTATATGTTCATCATCAGGAAGCTGAAATATCACTTCCAATTAACGTACAACTCGCTGCTGCTCATCGAGTACGAAAATCGTAAGCAATTGACGAAGAAAAGTAAGCAAGGCAAGCGCAAAGGATACAAACGAGCGAAGCGGGAAGCTAGAGAAGCGAAGACAATCGCTTCGAGTAGAAAGGATAACAGGCGGGGCAGGAAGCGGGAGGGGAAGAGGGACGATGGTGCCGATAAGGGGCGGAAGAAGATCAAGGTGTCGGAAGTGCGCGAATTGCGCGCGTCGATAGTACAACGATAGTACGGCTGTTTCAGATGCGCGACGCGAGCGGCAACGCGCGCGAGGATGAAGCCGCCACCAACGCCTCGCAATCCCTGCCGACGAACAGCGAGCGCACCCTGCTCACGAACGCCCAGACGTACTTCGCCGACGAGAAGGTCCAGATACCCGACGGCGACGACGTGAGCAGCGCACTACTAAACCAGAAGTCGCGCGATTGATTGAGAGTGTGCTTGCAGACCAAGTTCAGCTTCCGCAAGCTGTGGGCGTTCACCGGGCCGGGCTTCCTCATGTCGATCGCCTACCTGGACCCGGGCAACATCGAGAGCGACCTGCAGTCGGGCACGATCGCCGAGTACAAGCTGTTGTGGGTGCTGCTCGGCGCCACCGTGCTCGGCCTGCTGATGCAGCGGCTGTCGGCGCGCCTCGGCGTCGTCACCGGCCTGCATCTCGCCGAGATGTGCTACCGGCAGTACCGGCGCTGGCCGCGCCTGCTGCTGTGGATCATGGTCGAGGTGGCGATCATCGGCTCCGACATGCAGGAGGTGATCGGCACCGCCATCGCCCTCTATCTGCTGTCGAACAAGCGCATCGAGCTGTGGGTCGGCGTGCTGATCACGATCGTCGACACGTTCACGTTCCTCTTCCTCGACAAGTACGGGCTGCGCAAGCTGGAGCTGTTCTTCGGCGCGCTCATCGCCGTGATGGCGGCGAGCTTCGGCTACGAGTACGTGGTGTCGCGCCCGCCGCAGGCGGCCGTCGTCGAGGGCATGTTCGTGCCGTGGTGCGCCGGCTGCGACTCGCAGGCGCTGCTGCAGGCCGTCGGCGTGATCGGCGCCGTGATCATGCCGCACAACCTCTACCTGCACTCGGCGCTGGTGAAGTCGCGCGACGTCGACCGCGCCAAGCCGCAGAAGGTGCGCGAGGCGAACATGTACTTCTTCGTCGAGGCGGCCGTCGCGCTGTTCGTCAGCTTCGTCATCAACGTGTTCGTCGTCGCCGTCTTCGCGCACGGCCTCTTCCACACGACGAACAACGAGCTGATAGACGCCTGCGCCGGCGAGCCGATGATCAACGCGTCGGCCATCTTTCCGGTGCGTGCGACCTGCAACAACGAAAACAGCGCGGCTTTAATCGCGATCGCGACTCGCAGGCGAACGACGAGTACGTCGAGGCGGACCTGTACAAGGGCGGCGTCTTCCTCGGCTGCACGTTCGGCATGGCGGCGCTGTACATCTGGGCGGTCGGCATCCTCGCCGCCGGGCAGTCGTCGACGATGACGGGCACGTACGCCGGCCAGTTCACGATGGAGGGCTTCCTCAACCTGCAGTGGGCGCGCTGGAAGCGCGTGCTCTTCACGCGCACGATCGCCATCGTGCCGACGTTCTGTCTGGCGTTCTTCAGCCGCATCGAGGACCTCACCGGCATGAACGACACCCTCAACGCGATCATGTCGCTGCAGCTGCCGTTCGCCGCCATCCCGACGATCGCGTTCACCAGCAATCCGCAGATCATGGGCGAGTTCGTCAACGGATGGTGCGTCCTTTATCGCCGCCTAACGCATGTAACGACGGACGGCGATTTCGCAGGGGCAACAAGGTGGTGGCGACGCTGCTGTCGATCGTCGTCATCGGCATCAACACCTACTTCGTCGTCGACACGGTGAAGAGCGCGCAGCTCGGCTGGCCGGCGCTGACGCTGATCGTCGTCTTCGGCCTGCTGTACCTCGTCTTCTGCGCGTACCTCGTCGTGCACATGGCGATCTCCATGGGCAACACGGCGCTCGCGCGCTACGACTTCGTCCAGAAGTACATCGTCGGCCCCGCGGACGCGGCCGCCCTGACGAGTCCGAGCAACTACTCGAGGTACGATTACGCGCGTTTCGCGGACGACGAGGAGGAGGAGCCGTCCTAGCGAACCGCCTCGAGGGCGCGGCCACATCCAACCGGGGGCGGGGCTTCACCTCACTCGCTCACTCACGCTCGCACAATTATCGTAACAATATGCTTACTAAGACATTCATAAATCATCTCTCTTGCAGCTGGTCTCTTGACGCGGACGCCTGACGTACGTCACCTAAACCTTTTAGTAATTATTATTATTGTTTCTCGTGCGTGTGTCTTTTCGAACACGAGCACGTTCGGCGACTAATCTAACGTCTCTCTGTTACTTTCTCTCGCATTGCAGCATGAAACTGAAGGCGGTGGCCAACGACGCGTGTCGCTGCTAACGCAACCCACCCCCCCCAACACTGGCCACGCCCACGCACACAGCCCACACCGCGCACATTACCCACAATATACCGACCTCCATCCATCCGCCGACTCTGCCGCTCTGTCTTTCTCTGTTCGCCTGTGACTAATATCGATCGACGCGCGCGTGTGTGTGTGTCGTGTGATAATCTTTTCTTCCGCACGCAGCGCGACTATGCCGACATTGCCAGCACCATACGCACGTTTCGTAAACGCAAACGATAACGTTAACAGCCCGTAGCGCGTGCGATCTAACCACGATCCGCAAACTTCTAGTTCGCACACGCTGAAGGACGTGGCGACGCCCGAGACGCCCTCGAAGGAAACGTCGACGCCTCAGTGACGCACCGACGAACGATCGACTCGTACATACAATTTGCATAGTCACGTATAATTAATTATAAGCAATCTTAAGTTTGTAAGTAAAAAAAAAATCGAGGGAAAGCCATACAAAAGAAGAAAAAAAAACTAATCGCTTCAATCCTTACACGTTTCGCGGGGGGCGGGGGCAAAAACATGTGAAAATCTTAATCCTTAACCTAGCGCGATCTCCTCTGTCGCAGCGCCTGGCGCTCGTGTCCTTAGCGATTACTATGTACACGTCACTACGAAATTACTTACGACCGCGCAGCACCTGTCCAGCCCCGGAGCGCGGAGCGTCTAAAATAAATCACAGAAAATCAACGCGCGACGCGAACGCCGCCGCCGCCTAACTAGGACTATTGCGGTTGCGGTTATTGCGGTTGTTGTGTCGGAAGTACTGATTCCGATTGCGGTTGTTGCCGTTGTTGTTGTTGCGCCCGCGGCGGTTGCGGTCGCGGTTCTGGTTGGGTTGATTTCTCTGGTGATTGTTCGGATTGTACATCGAGTACGGCGGCGGCTGGCCGTTGTCGTAGACGGGGCCGTACTCGTCCTCCTCGTCGGACGGATTGCCGCCGCCCTGCAGCTGGTAGTCGAACGGCGGGTTGCCGAGTATGCCGGGGCCGCGCGGGTCGAGCCGGTCCACCATGCGATCGAAGCCCATCGGCGCGTTCAGATGGCCGAAGTCGGCGGGCGCCGGGCCGAGCAGGCCCTGGCCGAGGTTGAGGCTCGGCGGCGCGACGTTCAGGTTGACGCCGTGCGGCATCGCGACGCCCAGCAGCGCGGCGCTCGGCGGCGCGAAGCCGGTGAGGCTGTTGAGGATGTGCAGCGCCTGGCCGGCGTGCTGGGCGGTGGGGCCGGCGCCGATCGGCCCCGCCGGCGGCTGCAGCCCGAGGTTCGCCAGCATCGCGGCGACGATCGGATCGCACGTGCCCGTCTGGTCGTTGCGGCTGGCGAGCTCCTGGTTGAGCATCAGCTTCTGGTTGCTGGTGAGCGACTGGTAGAACGGCGACGACTGCAGCGTGCTCAGCTGCTGGGCGTATGTGGACGGGCCGTCGGCGAGCTTGGCGGCGGCGTCGCTCGCCTCCAGCGCCTTCTTGCGGCGCGGATCGACGCGCGGCGTCGGCTTCGGACTGGCGCCCGGACTCGCCGGGCTGTCCTTCTCCTCGGTGCTCAGCCGGAAGATCTTGCGCAGACGCGGATCGCCCGACGTGTGCGCGTCGGAGGCGGACAGCTTCAGCCCGCCGTAGTCGGGCTTCGGTATCTCGACGACGCACACCTTCCACGCCATGATCGGGTGCGAGTTGATGCTCGCGTCGATCTCGCACGCCGGCGTGTAGTTGCCGAGCGCCTTCAGGTTGATGCCGAGGCGCAGGTCGACGTCGCCGCGTCCCAGCCGGCCGCCATCGTCGGCGGCGCTTTGTTCGTATATCGTCATGGGCTCCTTGTGCTCCTCGTCGACGCTGTTGTTGCGTATGCGCGGATCGCGGCGCGGATCGGTCTTCGCGCCGACGCGCGGATCCTTCTGGCAGCTCTCCTTGATCGTCGACATGATCTTCGACACCTCCGCCAGGTCGATGCCGGAGAGGTCGCCGAGGCTGGGCGGCGGCGGCTCCGCCGGGCTGTCGGTCGTCGTCGTCGGCCGCTCCTCGTCGCCGTCCGGCTCGGCGATCTCGTCGTCGTCGTGCTCGATCGTCAGCTTGTTGTCGTCCTCGTCGTCCGAGTACCAGTCGATGTTCTGGTCCTGCTGCTGCTCGTCGTCCCTGCCGTCGGCCGCGTCGCCGGGCGTGTTCAGCTTCTGCTGATGCTGGATGCGCGCGAAGAGGTCGCGCTGCACCTTGGGCAGGCTGTACAACTCGTCGTCGTCCCGCTTGCCCTCGGCGTCGACGCCGTCGTCCTTGCGCGCCTCCTCGTCGTCCATGACGATCTGCAGCGCGTTGTCCTCCTCGTCGGCGACGTCCGCGCTCGCCGGCTGCTCACCTGCGTTCGTCGGACTCGCCGTCGCCGGAATGGACGGCGGCGGCACGCGCAGATCGACGTCCTGGCCCAAGCCGAGCGCGAGGCCGAGCCCGCCGCCGACCGGCTCCTTGGCGGCGGCCGCATCCATCTTGTACTGCTCGATGTCGACGCCGGCGGCGCTCTTCAGCACGTCGGCGATGCTCGGCGCGAGGAAGCCGAAGCCCGCCGCCGCCGCCTGCTGCTGCATCTGCAGCAGGCCGGCGATGTTCGGCGGCAGGATCGGCGGCGGCTTCGACGTGAAGATGTTCGGATTGGCGATGTCCGTCGGATGGATGGACGTCGGCGCCGCCATCTGGTGCATGGCGCGCATGTCCACGTCGCCGTTGCTAGCGAACAAGCACACGCAAAGTTAAAACGATCGCCGCGACCAACAAACGCGCGCGCGTTTTGCCCAACCTGTTGACACGTAAATCCTGGTCCTTGAAGGCGCCGAAGCCCTGCGCGACGCCCTGCTGCTCCGGCTCCGGATCCTGCCAGCGCGAGCGGCGGTTGCGCTTCTTCTCGACGGGCTGGTCGTGGCTCGCCGGCGGCGGCTGGCACTGCCCACCCAGCGGTTTGCCGTCCTCCGGCTCGTCCTTGCCGCCGCCGCCGCCGTCGTCCTTCTCCTTCTGCTTGCGCAGCTCGAGGTTCTTCTGCGCCTGCGTGATCATCATGTGCGCGTTCTCGCGACTCAGGCGCGGAAAGTTGCCGAGTATCTCCTTGGGCGCCGTCTCGATGTGCTTGAAGAGGATCTGCTTGACGCTGTCGGCGAGCGGGCCGCCGTGCGCGAACTTGCAGTCGTCGCCGTACGGGCACGGAATGCCCGTGTGGTAGTACTTGCACGGAAAGTCGGCGTGCATGTACAGACACTTGTCGCCCTTCGCGCAGCAGTCGAGCAGGTAGAACTTGCACAGCTCCAGCTTCAGCGGCTGGACGCAGTCGTGCGAGTACTGACAGTGTTCCTGCGAACGGCAAAAGCGCGACCGACGGTCAGACCTACACGCGCGCCGAGAAGAAGATACGTACGTCGTTGCACTTGCCCTGCAGGTAGTACAGGCAGATGCCGACGTTGCGCTTGCGCATCTTCTTGAAGCCCTGCCGGCTGTTGTTCTCCAGCTGCCGCTCGCGACTGCGCTCGCGCCGCTCGCGCCGACTCTTGGCGTTCTCGCGCCGCAGCTCGCGCTTGATCTGCTGCTTGCGCATCTCGTTCTTGTCCGTCGACGACTCCGAATCGCTCGACTCGCCCTCGCTGCGCGCCGCCTCCGTCGGCGTCGGCTCGGGGCTGCGTCGCTCGATCTCGTCCTCGGGGTTTTTCGGCGAATCCTGTTTGTTTCTCTTGGCCTAGAAGATAATATAACAACGAAATGACTAGGCTACATATTTCCAACCCACGAGAGGAATTCGCGAACTTTGGCTCAAGTCGCCATTTGATTTTGTTGATAAATTTTGTCAGATTAAAAAAAAAAGATAACAAATATTATAGGAATCCCAAAACTTTTACACAAAAAATTATCATAATTCTTGAATAAAATTAATAACCCCTTAAAATATTGATGTTTTTGACTAAAAGACCCACAAAAGTATCCTTGATAAAATCAGTCAAATTTATAAAGAAGATAACAAGTCTTATTAGAATTCCGAAAAATCAACGAAGTTTCGAAACTTATACTCAAAAAACGATCATAGTTGTTCAATAAAATTAAAAACTCATTAAAATATCGATGTTTTTCACTAAAAAAAAGTAATTCGTGAAATTCGGTTGAAGTTGCCATTTGATTTGGTTGATAAAGTCGGCCAAATTAAAGAAAAAAGGTAACAAATATTATAACAATTCCGAAACATCAATGAAATATCGAAACTTTTACTCGAAAAAAATATCACAATTGTTGAATAAAATTAAAAACCCATTAAAATGTTGATGTTTTTGACTGAAAGGCCCATAAAAGCAATTCGCGTAATTTGGTTCAAGTTGCCATTTGATATTCTTGATAAAGTTTGTCAAATTTAAAAGAATGCTAACAAATATTATAGGAAACCAGAAACATCAGGGAAATATTGAAACTTTTACGCAAAAAAATGATCATAATTGTTCAATAAAATTAAAAATCCCTCAAGATGTTGATGTTTTTGACTAAAAGACTCATAAAAGTAATTCGCGACATTCGATTTTAGTTTGTCAAATTTAAAAGAAAGATAACAAATATTATCGGAATCTTGAAACATCAATGAAATACCGAAACTTTTACTCGAAAAAAAATCCGAATTATTGAATGAAATTACAAACCCATTAAAATTTTGTGTTTTTCACTAAAAGACTCATAAAAGTAGTTCGCGACATTCGATTTTAGTTGCCATTTGATTTTGTTGATACAATTTGTCAAATTTAAAAAAAATGATAACAAATATTATAGGAATCCAAACGCATCAATAAAATACCCAACTTTTGCTCGAAAAATGAATGAAACTAAAAAACCCATTAAAATGTTGATGTTTTTGACTAAAAGACCCATAAAAGTAATTCGCAAACTGCGGCTTAAGTTGCCATTTGATTTTGTTGATAAAGTTTGTCAAATTTAAAATTGATGAAATGAAATTGATGAAATGTCGAAACTTTTACACAAAAAAAAAAGATCATAATTGCTCAATAAAATTAAAAACTCATTAAAATGTTGATGTTTTTGACTAAAAAAGACGCACAAAAGTAATTCGCGAAATTCGATTTAAGGTGTCACTGGATTTTCTTGATAAAATTTGTCAAATTTAAAAGAATGATAACAAACATTATAGAAATC
>JAODGE020023561.1:0-10440 GCA_027574965.2 Ecitophya simulans
AACAGACATATAAATAGCTCTTAAAGCCGCTCATAATCCACATTAATTAATTTAATTCTAACGCCATTCGATAAAGTGAGAAGTTCCGTTCGCGCCGCGCATCATCAGGAGCGTAAGCGTCCGCAGGAGGTGCGCGAGAAGCGCTACAACGTTCGCCCGTACGGAGTGCGCGACGCCCGACGCGCAAAGTGATAGTGCCGAGAGCGGGCCGTGACGTCACGCACGATTCGCGTCGACGTGTGCGGCGCGCGACGCTCTCGCCGAACAACAGCAACGCCGGATCGCAGGCGGCCGGACCTTGAGCGCGCGCGACGCGAGGGTCGGTCGCACGCACGCACGCGGCGCGTCGTCGTCGTCGTCGAGCGAAACGCACGCGCGCGCGTCGAAAATTTTCCTCGTCTTTTTTTTTTTCGTTCTCTCCCGCTCGCTCGCCGCACGCACACGCCGCGTGCGCATCGGCCAGCGCCAAAAACAATCGCATCTTGCGGCCAACTCGGGGCACAAACGCAACATCTAGAAAATAGAAAAATTATAAATCGATTAAAAAAAAATAATAATTTGCGAGAGAACGAAAACGCCGCCAGAGTCTCGTCGGCCATCTTGCGACGCCCTCGACACTCGAATACTGAAATGGCGCCCGTCGAAACTGGCGCACCGCGTGCGACACCAGCAGAACGCTCCGCACGCAACTTTGCTATTAATTTGTGTCGAGCCGGTGGGTCCTAAGCGCTTACGGGCATAGTTAACAATGTGCGTTCCATTCGTTCGGGGCTGGCCTAATCGCTAACAATCAATTTTCCGCACCACGCGAATTTCGTCGAACGTTCGGGGCGGCAGAGGACGTGCGAGGGCCCAAATGTGTCAATTTGCTCAATCTCTTCGGGCGAACGATAGCACATACACAAATCGATATAGTTTCATATTGTTCGGTATTTGTTTTTTGTTGTTGTTGGTTTTAATCAGTTTTTATTTGCCGTACAAGTCTGACAGGTACATCTGCAACTTACCAAACTTGCTGCGCGCTTGCGCTAGAAACGTAAAACAGCAAAAAGACAGTCGGGCACTCTTATCGGTCTAATTACCACGCACCACGTTTGCGGCCCCTTCCGATTTTGTTATAACGCTAGCAGCATATATATAAGTTATATCTGGATAAAATTAATAATGTGGATTTTATACGTCACTGTGATGCCCCAAATTACCGTCGCGTTTCGCTCGCAGCGTCGCTCGTCTTCTTCGCCGGACGTCCTCGCCGACGCGAAGAAAGTGCGAGTGAACAATACCGAGAGATAGAGAGAGAAAAGAAAGAGAGACAGAGAGAGAGAGAGAGAGAGAGAGAGTGAGCGAGAAAGAGATTTGGTAAAATAACGCACGCATGCACACAAGTACAACAAATCCGTTCCCGGCGCTGCCGCAGGCGCGTGCTGACCACGTCGCGCAGATCGTCGCGATCGGCTCGCCGCCGCCCACCTGCAAAAACAAAGCCGAAATGAGCGGACCACTCTCGCACGACTCACGTTTGGGTTTCGGCGGTATGAGCTTGATGCCCTTGTCGGCGTCCATCAGACGCGAGCGCTTCTCCGGCGGCGGTATCGAGTCGCGCGCCGGCGACGCGCGCTTCGCCGGCAGCGTCGGCGGCATCGTCGGCGGCGTCGCCGTCTTCTTGGTGGCGGAGCGCGGCGGCGGCGGGCGCGCCTCCTCCATCAGGCCGGTCGAGCGCATCTTCGAGTTGAACACCTTGACCGTCTTCGGCTTCTCCTCGGTGTGCTTGCGCACCTCGACGGAGAACGACGACTTCTTCGGCTCCTTCTTGCCGCCGCCGTCGTCGCCCTTCTTCGGTATCCGGCCGACCTTCGCCAGCGTCTGCGGCTGGATCTTCGCCAGTGTGTCCTTGTCCCGCTCGGCCTGCTTCTCCTTGGCCTCTTTGGAGTCCTTCGACGACGACGCGTCTTTCTTGTCCTTGCTGCTGCTGCTGCTCGATTTACTGCGGTGCTTCGAGGACGAGGACGAGGAACCGTTGTGCTTGTGCCTGTCCTTGTCGCGGTCGCGTCGATCTTTGTCCCTACTACTGCCGCTCCTGCTGCTCGAGCTCCTAGAACTGCTTTTGCCCTTATCCCTAGACCTATCTCTGTCCTTGTCTTTGTCCTTGTCCCTAGTGCTACTACTACTGTTCGACGTCCTTGAACTACTCGAACTCGATTTTTTAGGCACGATTTGTTTTTTATCACTGTTCTCTTTATCGGTCCCTTCACTCTCGTCCGTTTTGCCGGCGGACTGCGGCGCACCGTCCGTCTCCTCTTCGGCGGGCGCCTCGTCGGGCGCGCCGCCGCCGTCCGCCCGCACCGCCACCACCTTGCTAATCACTTTCTTCCCGTCCCTCACGAACTTAATCCGCAGCGTCGTGTCGACGCCGTTCTCGCTGACGATCGTCTGCGCGTCGTTGCTGATCGTCTCGTCGATCTCCATCGGCTCGGGGTCGTTGCACGACTCGAGGAACATCGTGACCGTCGAGTCCGTCGCCGTCTGATCGCCGAGCTGCTGCTCCGCCGGCAAAACCGCCTGCGGCTGCAGCTGCACCACCTGCTGCTGCTCCTGCTTGGTCACGTCCTTGACCAGCGCCAGCCACTGGTCGACGATCATCGAGGCCAGCTGCTGAATGCCTAGGTTGCAGAGAAAAGCACGCATAAATCACGCGCCCGCGACCGACTCTCGACGACGACGACGTTACGCGCGAACAGTGGTTATTGATTGATAAATACCGGGCAGGTCTTCTCTCCGAGACAGTCCCTTGACCAGCTTCGGCAGGCTGTTTATCTTGAGGCGTTCGACGTCCACGGGCGTGACGAGCAGCAGCTCGAGCAGCTCGGACACGAGCGCCCAGTTCTTGTTAAGCTGGGCATCTTGCAACCACGTGTGGATCAAGCACCACCCACCTTCGCCCATGAACGAGCCCAACAATTGCCGCTCAGTGTTTTTTAGTATCAGCACATAGATGCATTTACTGACTAACTTTTTCGAAAATTTTGTCATCAAACTATAAGGTGGAGGCAAACAAAGAAACGGATTTAGTTACCGAACCAATTGGCGAACGCGTTGTTTTTTTTGTGGCGTAAATACATTACGGTTTCGGAAAAACATCGACGCACGGTGTGAAACACTTACTTGGCAAGCCTCTGTACTTCGTTCCGCGATAGAATGCCGCCGTTCGCGTTGAGCAGGACTTGAAGACAATTGAGCAATTGGTGCGGGTCTATTCTAGGCTGTAAAATCGAACAACTTATTAGACGTGGTCAGTGACGGCGACGAAGGCGCGCGCAAATGAGTCACATGCAATTCGCTCCTTCGTGCAACGACGCGAAGTCGCCCAGCGCGTTAACCTAAGAACGACCGTCCGCAACGCGGCTTCGGCCACGTTTTCCGTACATAACAGATTCGTGCTCCGTCATCCCAACGCATATGATGACAAAAAAGCGATGAGATTTGTCGACGGTGACAATTGAAAAGCAAACGCGTTTGAAAAACGTGTAAATCATGCACGTACGTCATCAAAATGGCGTCCGGCCGCACGCGAATCGATATCGCGCGACGGCACGCAACGCAACAAAAGAACAGCCGAGGGCGCATCGTGTATGACGGGCGATCGCAAATTTAAGTAAAATAACACAAGATTATCACTTTATTGTGTACACAAGAGCTATATGTACGTGGATTCCTTACCATTTTGGCGATCCAGATGGGACGTTTTGTGATGCAATGCGAATCGCAATTGTCGCGCTCTCAGGGCGAGCGGACGAGAGACTCCGGCCTCTCCGGCTCGAGCGGCCACTTGCGTGAAAATGCAAAAATGTATAGGTATTTTTATGTGTCAGACGAGCGCATCTGCCGCGCCGACGCTGCCGCCCATCGTGCGCTCCGAACCAACGCCCTGACCTCCATTGACGTGGATCAAAGGTAAAAGAGAAGCGCTGTTCGAACAGCGTCGCGCAGAGAGATCGAACGCACCGCGCTCGGCTCGACCTGTCTCTGGCGTTCGAGCGGAACAATGCGCTAAATTCAACGAGCAATTCGACGACGGTCGCTTATGCTTGGCGGCGTGTGGCGTGGATTTTGATTTCGAGAGATGCGCACGAGAAATGTGTGGCTTACTTCTACCATGCAATGAACGGAAATGACGACGGGCGAGGACGTGAGGTAAACAGCGCCACTTGCCTTTTGTTTTCGCAGTGCTGCCAATTCGCGCGACGGCGATCTAGGAATATTCGACGGAACATTCGAATCTAGTGTCACTTGAATCGCACGAATCGAACTTAACAACAAAATCGCACATTCCCAAACAATCAAACATGCACTAATCAAACATCAAATAGGCACAATTCAATCAATTTCCAATTGCAATCCTTACAAAAACGCCTACCTTACTCTTTAATGCGATGATTTTGAAAATCTAGTTACTTTCAGTTTCTCACCACGGCACTGCACACGTCTAACCAAGCAACCACTCGAAATAAACCTCGCCCGGAGAGATCGAACAACATGTTTGCGATAATTAATAAGTTGCCTAATGTTGCAACGACATCGTTACGAAAAACTATCTGCACGAGCGCCGCGGTGTGCGGTAGTTTGAAGCCGCCGGAGAAGTTGACGACGCTCATGGGAATTTCCACCGACCGCACGCAGAACGTGCCGGTGGAGACGAGCATCAGGTACCTGAAGAGCAAAGCGTACAGGGAGACCTACGGCGACGACCCCGTCTGGCTGCCGTATCGACGCAACCACAAAGGCCCCATCCCGCCCAGGAAGACGCGAAGGACGTGCATTCGCGCCGGTCACGTCTCCACGGGCAATCCGTGCCCGATCTGCCGAGACGAGTATCTAGTCCTGCACGAAAGTAACGTCGGCCTGCTGAATCAATTCATCTCGCCGCAAACCGGCAGCGTGCTCAGCTATTCGAAGACCGGCTTGTGTCAGAAGAAGCACGAAGAGCTGCAGGTTGCTATCCAGCGGGCCAGAGACATTGGCACCATCACATTTGACGTGCCTTTCAGGAAATACAATTACGAAGACTATTACAAGGAAACCAAGGAGTAACTTGTATCGAACACAGTTTTTTTTTTAATCGTATACATGTTTCTGTTGTAATCAAACCAAATATCGTTAGAGAGAATGAGCAGCGCAACGTTTGTAATCGTCGGCGGAGGAATCGCCGGAGTGACATGCGCGGAAACTCTGGCGTTCTACGCGCCCGACGCACCGATCATCTTGTTGAGCGAGTCGGCACTGGTCAAAACCGTCGTTAATCTGCGCGCGATCACGCGAACCTTGTCGGATTTTAACATCGAACAGAGTCGCGTGGAGAGCCTCATGCAAAAGTATCCAAACATCAAAGTAATCATTGACAAACTGGACGAAGTCGACGTGGAGAACAACCTTGTCATCACGGCCAACAAGCGGAAGATAACTTACGGGTTTTTGTGCCTTTGCATGGGCGCAAGACCGAAATTGATACCGCAAGCCGGAAACAATCCGCTGGTGCTTGGCATCAGAGACACCGATTCGGTGGAGGCGTTCATCGAGAAACTTAGCACTAGCAAGGAGATAGCTATCGTCGGAAACGGCGGCATTGCTTCGGAGTTGGTGTACAAGATAGAAGGCACCAAAGTCCACTGGATCATTAAGGACAAGCATATAACTGCGACTTTTATCGACCCTGGAGCTGCGGAGTTTCTCAAAGACAGAATAACCCATAAGAACAGGGAGCAATCGATGGACGACGCGCAGTTCTCGCAGAGGATGCGCTACGAGGTGGACGAGAGTGGCAAGAAGGCAGGCGCGGCCCTGGGGCCCGATTGGTACAAACATTTGGACATCAAAGGAGCACTAGACGTGCCCGAAACTGTCAAGATTCACTACGACACCGAAGTGCGAACGATTGTGAGTGGCGACGGAGAAGACACGTTTGCAAACATCGTCTTGGCTAATGGAGAAACACTCGCCGTCGATTTTGTCGTATCCGCGACGGGAGTGACGCCGAATTCCGACTTTAAAATAACGAAGCCGCTGGAAACGTCCACCGACGGAGGTGTTTTGGTCGACGAATTCATGCAGAGCTCCGTGGAGAATATTTACGCCGCCGGGGATTTGTGCGCGCCGAACTGGGCGCACGCGAGGCAGTGGTTTCCGATGAAGCTGTGGACGCAGGCGCGACAAACGGGTTGCTACGCGGCGCGCGCGATGTCGGCGAAGTTCTTCAACGAGGTGGCGTATCAAGACTTTTGTTTCGAACTGTTTGCGCACACGACCCGACTGTTTGGGCACAAGGTCGTGCTGTTGGGCCTGCACAACGGGCAGAAGTTGGGCAATGATTACGAGATCATTTTTCGAATGACCAAGGGCCACGAATACATCAAGCTGGTCTTGCAGGACGACAGATTGCAGGGGGCCGTCTTGATCGGCGACACCGACCTGGAGGAGACGTTCGAGAATTTGATACTCAATCAGATCAATTTGTCTGATTACAAGGACGTTTTGTTGGATCCTGATATAGATATTGAAGACTACTTCGATTAGTGTGAAGTTACGACCTATTTGCGTGCAACGCTTAATTTGAAAGTGATGTGATGAGATTTCGTCTAAATTTGTCGCAAATGTGACCTATTGTTGTAAGGATTGAAATGATTTTGATCGTGTCGCTGGCGCTCAATAAAAACAATACATAACCACGATTGGTAAATATAAAATAGAAATATTACAGCAACATCTCGTACTGATAGGAGAGGTGGCTCTGTACAAACATTTGTGTGTTAAATGAGGGATGTTCCAAAAACTGTCTACAATACAGAAGTAACAGAAGAATTGATTGGAAACTGTCTAAAGGTCATTTAATCTGTAACTGTCGTAACGTCGAAAGAGTTATGGCGTTAATTATTTCATAAATTAAATGCGTCTTCATATACCACTCAATCCAAGAGCGAATTGACAGAAGATTTGTCTCAATTAGTCACAAGAATCAAATGAATTAAGGTAACGATTACAAACTATTTTGATCGTGTCACTGGCGCTGGATTAAAACAGTAAATAACAAGAACAAAATTGGAAAACATAAAAACAAAAACAATTAATTTCGTTAAATTCGCGCGAACTAAAAAATTGAAGCGAAGGCTATAATTTGAACGTGACCGTTTTCTTGTTCGCCGGATCGTCTAGCGTTTTGTTGAGCGTCGTTTCGAACGTCTGCAACAGCTTGTTGATGCGCGCGTAGAGCAGCTTGACGTTGTCGTCGAGCTCGTCGACGGTGGGACGCAGGACGTTCATGTTGTCGAAAATACTGGAGATGGCCGACGTCACCTCTCGGCGCGACATCGTCTTCTCCGGCGCGAGGCGCGCGTCGTCGTCGTTCGCGATGCCCTCGAGCTCTTTGAGAAAGTTCGACCGGTACGGCGACAGCGCGACGTCCGTGGCGGAGCGCTTCAACACGCGCAGGTGCGACGCGAGCTCCTCGTTCTGGCGCTCGGCCTCGGCGAGCTCGCGCTGCTGGCGCTCGCGCGTCGCGTCGTAGCGCGCCTGCCAACGGCGTTCGGCGCGATCGAGCTCGCCCTCGGTGGCGTTGAGCCGGTTGCGCAGCGCGTCCAGCTCGGCCTCGCACTCGGAGCCGCCGCTGAGGTCGATCGTCGAGTTCGCGAACGAGTGGCGCTCGTAGTCCTGCTTGAGCGCGCGCAGCCGCTCGACTTCGGCGCGCAGCTCGCGGATGAGCTTGTCATGGAGGCTCTCGTTGATGCGGGCGCGATTGACGATCGAGCGCGCCTGACAAGCGTAGCGGAGCGTCGCCAGAGTCTCTTCGATGTTCGTCGAGGCGGGCGTGATCGTCGCCAACATCGATGTCAGCGAATTTCCGCCCAGACATTCCTAAATTAGACAACACTTCAATAATATATTGTTGATCTCAAGTGTTCTAGATTGTACCTACCCTTAATAACCACGTGAGGACCGAGTCCCTGTAGGGTATATGTTGATTCTGTCGCCTACTCTCTGCCAATGCTGCGATCACCTTGCCCAGAGTCAACAGACTCTTGTTTATGCTGACGCCCTGGCGAATGCGTTCGTCGTTGTTCATCGCGTTGGAGATGCGCTCGCTCCCGGCCAAATCCACCAAACTAATCTTGCTCCTCCTTGAAGAATCCAACTCGGAGGAGCCATCCGACAAGGTGATCTCGATTGAGAATATGCTGTGAGATCTGGACGACTTTTCGTTCATCGCCGTCGCCGCAGTGGCCCTGTTATTGTTGCCCGTGAGCAACCAACCACGCAAGTCCTTGTAACTTGCAACGGCGTGCACGCTCAAGTCGACGATGTACGGACCCCAATCGGGGTGCTCTCTGACTTTCAGCGCCACGCGCTGCTTGTTCTTGCACGCGAGCAGATCGTGGATCTTCTCGTTGTAAATCTCGTAGTAGCTGACTTCGACCGCGGCCGCGCATCCCTCGGGCAGGGCGTCGATGCGTCGAAAGAGCTCTTTGCAGAATCGCGGGATGACGCCGGCGTTCGTGTCGATGTCGAAGACGTCCGGCGAGTTCGGCCCCATCATGCTGAAGCTCTTCCCCGAGCCGGTCTGGCCGTACGCGAACAGACACGCGTTGTAGCCGCGAAACGCGGACTCCAGCAGCGGTTCGCCGATGGCTCGAAAGACGTCGGCTTGGCTGGCGAACGCGTCGTGCTCCTCGTTCACCGACCAGAAGACGTGGTCGTACTGGAATATGTGGTCGAGATTGTTCGGCCCGCCCAGCTGGTTGGAGCGTATGACGATCTCCTGGTCCTCCACGCGGACGGCGTCCGTCGTGCCGACGTACGCGAGCTCGCGCGAATTCATCGGACGCACGCGGACCGCCACGGTGAGGTTGCGCTCCTGGTCGAATTTCTCGCGCGACGCCCGCCGATGCGTCGACACGGGCGTTTCCATTGTTACCTTGGAGAAACATTCGGGCGTTTGCACCGGCGTCGCTGGCAACCGTCGTCGTGGAGTCGCGTAGATTGTGCGTGGAGTTGTGGGTGCCGAGATCGACATTTTGCACGATAATGTGGCTTTATCTTGCAACGCAAATATGCATCGATAAACTTTATCGACGTGTCGGCACAGTTTAACTTCGTGGTAGAGTTTTAAACTGGCGCAGTGCCCTCCGACTCGGACGTGATTGTTCAGCAACAGAAATTCGAACGTTTGATTTGAAAGTGACTGTAGGGAGTAACGGTCATTTTTGCCAAACACTTCACATCTGCTCGTAGTGTCGATGAAGAACGATTACGACCGAACGACATTTCAACTTGTGTATTGAGTGTTGCCTAAGGTTGCGAAAGATTAATATATTTTATATATTATATTCATCTTATATATCACCAGTTGTCTTTTTGCAAAACATGCTTTGCAAAATTGGCTGTACCACGCGTTCTAGAGCAGATATTTTTGCCATTTTTACATCATAACGTAGCAGAAGAGTTGGTCTTTCAATTTTTGTATAACTTACCTCCGAATTTCTACCGTGGGTGGGTCAAAATGGCCCTCGATATTTATCAATTTTTGAACTTTTGCATCACATGCTTTGCAAAATTGCCCATAACACGCGTTCTAGGGCAGATATTTTTGCCACTTTTACACCATAACGGAGAAGAAGAGTTGGTCTTTCAATTTCCGTGTAACTTATCTCCGAATTTCTAGCGGAAGTGGGTCAAAATGGTCCGTAAAATTAACCATTTTTTTAAACTTTTGCCAAACATGCTTTGCACAATCGGCTGTAACACGCGTTCTAGCGCATATATTTTTGCCATTTCTACGTCATTGTGTAGCAGAAGAGTTGGTCTCTGAATTTCCGTATAACATATCTCCGAATTCCTACAGGAAGTGGGTCAAAATGGCCCTCGAAATTAACCAATATTTGAACTTTTGCAAAACATGCTTTGCAGAATCGCCTGTACCACGCGTTCTAGGGCAGATATTTTTGCCATTTTTAAATCATAGCATAGCAGACGAGTTGGTCTCTCAACTGCCGTATAAGTTATCTCCGAATTTCTAGCGGAAGTGGGTCAAAATGGCCCGCAAAATTAACCAATTTTTGAACTTTTGCAAAACATGTTTTGCAAAATCGGCTGTAACACGCATTCTAGGGCAGACATTTTTGCCACTTTTACACCATAACGGAGAAGAAGAGTTGGTCTTTCAATTTCCGTGTAACTTATCTCCGAATTTCTACCAGAAGTGGGTCAAAATGGCCCTCAAAATTAACCAATATTTGAACTTTTGCAAAACATGCTTTGCAAAATTGGCTTTAACAGCCGTTTTAGAGCAGATATTTTTGCCAGTTTTACATCATTGTGTAGCAGAAGAGTTGGTCTTTCAATTTCCGTATAATTTATCCCCAAATTTCTACCGGAAGTGGGTCAAAATGGTCCTCC
>JAODGE020023562.1:0-12819 GCA_027574965.2 Ecitophya simulans
GAAATATGAGTATGTCGAATGTATTATTCCTGCAGCTCTGGGACGATGAGTAATAGCGACCATTTCCTGCGCGCGTGTTATTCGATCTCATTTGTTAATGCCAATGCTTCATTACCGAGCCGACGTTTTATCAGTTGTAATCATCTTACTGACGAACACCACTAGTTCTATTAAATTATCAGCGAAAGTTATTACCGGACATCGGAGTCTAGCCGACGCTTAGTTTATTGCAATTTGGTGGTAAACGTGTGTTTTGCGCGAGCCTGGCCCTTCTTGGATGGCTGCGTTCTCGCGTGCGGATGTGCCGGCTTTTTGGCATAGTTGGTGAGCCAGAAGTCTGGTTAGATTTATAACGGATATATTTATAGACGCGCAAACTTCGTATTTTCAGTCTCTCGTATCGCGCGCGAGCGTAACTATTTCAATTGTTTCACGACTTCAAATAATCGATCCCGGAAAATTGGCGACGTTGCTCGTCGAGCGATTCAACCGTCTTGTGGCTCGTGTTAATTTCGGTAACGTGCATTTCTGTCACGATTATGCGAGCCTTATTAAACTTCCGAAGCAGCAGATGCGACCCACAAACTTCGAGGCGGACGTCGATACGCTTCAAATACGTCAAGAATCCATTGAAGTACAGATAGAGAACTTTGAACATCAATTTCAAGTTTCTAATCAGCTTACGGCTTTCGTTTTTATTAACAATAAGATTTATTAACGAAAAGTTTGTGTGTCCCACGTCGCCGTTTTTACTTGTAAATGTAATTGAATATATCTCAGCAAGGAAATATCAACTTGCGCGAATTCACTTTTTGTCGATGTCGCCCGTCTGTGGTTGGTATAATGCCCATTGTTATTCGGCGTCGGCGACGTTTTGGTACGCTGCCAAGACGCGCACGGACCGGTGATTAATTGCCAAATTCTGGTTTCGAACTTTACTGGGAGCACGTACAGAAGAGCCCTTAAAATCTGCAATTCGGCCGTGGTTTTTAGAAACTTAGCAAATCGTGCTTAGATCTCGACCAACGAGAAAAACGGAGCAATGTAACGTGTCAGTGATAATGGTTTCCTTCAAGAAGTTTTGAAGAGCCAAGGGAGTGTCTTAAAATTTTATTTCGTTTCATCGTAAGCTTCCAATTAGCGCTAGCTCTGTAAATAACCGGCCCAGAAGCTCTGCGGGAAGTTTTATTATTTTGTCGTTGTGATAGAAAACGTGCAATCTTTTACTCTACAAAACTTCAAGAACTAATATCTTGGACACTTTACGTTAGCCAACGTATTATTAAAAAGTTTAGAGTGTTGTATTTTACAGGTTAAGATTTAGTCCACTATTGTACCTTGGACTTTAATTGTTTCATTAATCCCGTCTATCATTCGCGTGCGGTCGTTTCAATCTCGTGCAATCTCCAGCCGCTTGTCATCCCGTGCCAGTGTCAAAATTAGGAGCAGCCCAAGCGCGGCTAATCTGGCGGCTCGCGTTCCCATCCGTTGAGTTGTTAATTGCACGTCCGCTGCCTGAAATTCGCAACCTTGCTCTTCGCCAGCATCAAGCTTTGGACAGATTGAAGCCTTTAATCTGAATGTAATTATTTCTGATCCTGGACCATGCGAGTTTCACTCGCTCGATTTTCACTTTGCGCGATTCGAGCAAAATGTGCACGGCACACAATTTGCTGAAATACATTTAAAAAAAACGCTGCGTGCGGCTTACAAACCAGTTATGTGCAGATTTCAGCATCGGATATGCAAACGTCGCGCATAAATCGCCGCCAACGTTTTCGGGACGTTTTCAGCGTTGCAGGGGTGTTCGCATGCGCCACCTGCACGCAGCAGGAAGGACACGCCACCGGTTTTCGCTGCATGGAGATTGTAAATTTCGCTCTTCATTAAATGCTAAAACTTTGCCAGTGCGCAACGAAATAACACGTTTTCGGTGGGCTAAACCGAACGAGGTCAACGTCGTTCGCGTCGCTATAAAAAGTTCAGCTGCAGTGCGAACCGAAAAACTTAACCAACCCGAAACGTTCAAATTAATTACCAAATATTCCGCAGGTCCGAGTTTATTAATAAGCGTATTATTAGCTGCAAACGCGCCACCAGCTCAAACGAAGCGTGTTCCATTTAGTTGCGGCTCTTTAACTACTTTCGTTCTCATCCACACTTTGGACGACAGGCAGGCTGAACGCAACGATGGGTGAAGACGCGAGAGTCCAAGTTGTTAACTAAATTCACGCTGTGCGTTATGTCGTTACGTCGTTAACAGTGATTAACGGCAACAAAGTCGACAAATATCCCGCGGATGAGGATCAGAGCGGCGCCAACTTGAAATTAATTTCCATTTGGCGGATTTGCGTTTAATTAAATCCACATTCATGAATATCAGCATTTGAATCAAAACGGATAACGTAATTTAACTAACTATAATAATATAAACATTGTAAATGTAAGCAACAAAAGTTCAACCGACAATTCTAACTTTTGTAAATTTATTGACATTTCTAACATATGTGCATATAGTACCGAAATTCAAGGTACAATTCGCAATTCAAAACATAGTAACTTAACGTCATTTGAGATCTTGAGGGATTGTCCGCGAGTGCTTCAATCTACATAAATTTGCCTCAATTTGCAATCGGCAGTTCCTGTTGCGCAAATGTCTACGAGAATATTTAGAGAATATGAAAAACAAGCAAGAGACAACGCCAACACACAAACTGACGCAACAATAGTCCGGGCAATAAAAATTCATTTTGCTCCTTGCCTGCTTCTTTAAATGCGATTTTTGTTCGCTGTCTGTCTTGCTGAACTTTAATTTTTTGCATATTCTGCTCAGTCGGAATTTATTGCTGTCACGTGATGTCCTGCTTGTCCAGATGTATAGTATGCACCGCAATGTAAACAATGGAAATAAATAAAATATCTAGCAGCGTTCTGTTTTATTTTGCAGTTTCTCTCGGCTGTGATGCTGAAGGATTACGAGACGGCGCTGAAATACTGCAAGCTGAGTAAGTTGACTGCACTTTGTTTCTATTACCGAATGAGGGTCGCTTGTCACAATAGTTCGCGAGTTGTGCGTGTTGGTTTGGTTAAGTTGTAACCAAGACGAGTTTCGAACTATTCGCATAAAGTTCCATTTTGTGTATGTACTTTGGTCCGTTTGATATGTTGTCAAAGTAAATGATGTTTCACCACGAGAATCATGCCGGAGGACGTTGACGAAAACTTTGTTACGACAACCTTCATTGTTTTGTTTTATGGACCACCTTTCCGGTGGTTTTTCACTGCCGGCGGCGTTAAAAAATGTGATGAATAGCTTTTCACGTTTATTGTTATGATGATGAAGACGCATAAGTTGTGAACAGAATAGGCATAAAGAGAGAAAAGAAGAAAACCAACGCAAACATCTTGTTACTTTTACAACTCGCGTTATTCATTTATTTTCGTGCTTCTTCGTTTCTTTGCAAAATGCACCGCAATAAAATGACGAATTTGATATCGTTTGTTTCTTCCAGTATTACAATATGAACCGAACAACTTGACAGCAAAAGAGTTTTATCCGCTGATCTTGGAAAAATTAAAACAACAAAACATCCGTACGTATTGTGCACTCTAACTTAATTATGTTACTTAATTAAGTTATGATTAGTGACGAACGACGACGACGACGACGAAGACGAGAACGAAGAGAGTTCGAGCAGTTCCAGCTCCAGCTCCGATTCTGACAGCAGTTCTTCGGACGACAGCAGCGATCAAGTAACTTGACGCGAAACCGCCCAGTTTGCCAAACCTGACCTCTTAATGCTTTCGCAGGAAGAGGAAGACGAGGAAGAAGAAGAAGAAGAGCAGGACGGGCAGGAGCAAGGCGCGGACAAGCGTTCGAAGAGTTCTTCGGACGGCGGCGACGCCACCACCGGAAGTTACTCCAGCCTGGAAGAGGACGAACCGGAAGTGGATCAGCTCGCCGCCTTGGCCGCCAAGTTTCAGATCGACAACGTGAACATCGGCAACGGGAATAAGATATGTGAGTACGCGCGCGCGTATTGATTTGTCCTCGTTCGTTGTCGTCCCGCACCCAGGTCAAGTACTAAACATTAAAAGAAAACAACCAAACTTTTTATCATAAAATTCGCCGACACCTTATGTGCAAATGGACGCGGACTGTAATTGCAATATTCGTTTTCAGATTCGACAGATTTCAAGTCCAACATCTCGTCGTCCAACAAGCTCTACGCGAATCTGGCAGCAACAGCGAACAAAACCTTCGCCAACGAAACGAGCCTTCCGTTCGGAAGTTCCGACTCGGAATCACCCACCGAGCCAGTGAGCCAGCAGACGATAGCGATGCTGCGGGCTAAAGTGGTGCCAAACAAAAATTAGCCACCTCGCCTCGTTTCGTTATCTCATCCCGATCCCCAAATCAAACTCATTTTCGAGTAATCGAGTAGTCAACGTCCTCGGAAAATTCCATTCAGTCTGTTAGTTGAGTCTAGCGAATACGACAACTGTAACGAGTACTACGCGTACCTAAAATTATCCTTGCCTAGACACATATTTAAATAATTGTCTTAAAACATCAGAATACTCACATAGATAGTCTGGAGAGCTTTGAAAACTTTCTTAAGAACGAATCAAAGTACATTCATGATGACGAAACGTACCAGTATTATCTAGAACTTAACTTAAACTAACTTGGTAAGTTACTTTGTCCAGACGTAATGTTCGTGTTTCTTTGTGTCCATAGAAGAAGAAAAGAAGAAACATAATAAAGTAACTGATAGATTTAACATTTTCCACCGCTCAGTCTATTGAACATTATTATCATTGACGTGAATCTTTTCTTAGTTTGAGCGTGACGAGTGTTGAGTAGTTCGACATAGAAAGATTAACTATATTGTAAAAAGCGACCGCTAGAAGAAGACAAACACGGTGAAGATACTTGATAATATATTTTTGTATGTTTTGTATATTTAATTGATTGTGAACGTAGATCCTCTAAGAGTACCACTAGACACTTAGCAATTAGTCCTCTTAAGCGACATATGATTTCCAATCAGTTTTGATTTTTTATGATTTGGCAGATTAGTAAATGTTGTGAATCGACCAAATAGTAAACTCTGACATTGAAACATTGACAAGACCGAGACCTTGCAAACTATTCAACGCTAACGAATTTTATTACTCCTGACAATGAGAAATCCCAAAAATTGATAACATTGCAAGCAATGAACAATGAAGAAACATCTACGAACGTTAGTGATTCTAATCCGTTTGCATAGACTGTATTTCTTACGTCTTCGATAATTGTATTTTAGAATTGGCATTTTCTAACATCTACATATCCGCAATCGACGTTTCTCGCTAATGTAAAATGATTACGGAGAATTAGATGGAGATTCTGTTGAAACGTTTTCCAATGTTTGTTTATACACATATGGAAACAAGTGCGACGAAAGTTGGAATGACGAGGCCTTTAACATAAATATGTACACGCAATGTATGCAACTCAACATAACACTACACACAGAACAAAACATAACCAAACATTAAACCCGTTTATTGTACTTGGCTTGATAATTCGATTCAATTCATTTACTATAATTGAAGTGGTATTAACGTAGATAGTACCAGTAGTTTTTATCAGTAAGCCGGTTGTCGAATATGTATGTTACCATGTAATTAGTATTTTGTAGATTTTTTCATATTTCTAGTTGATTTGCAGATTTTCAATGTATGAACTACTAAATAAAGCATATCATATAATTAAATTTGGGGTGAACTGATTACAATTGTCTCAATTCAATCGATTTATTATCACTTTTCAAGTCGCGTTTGAAAGTATCAAGCGAACATTTGACTATGTGACTTATTTAATATTCGTCGGCGCCTTCGCCTTCGCCGTCGCCGGAATCCATGCCGACTTCCTCGTAGTCCTTCTCCAAGGCGGCCAAATCCTCCCTGGCCTCGGAGAACTCCCCTTCTTCCATGCCCTCGCCAACGTACCAGTGGACAAACGCGCGCTTGGCGTACATCAGATCGAACTTGTGGTCGAGCCGAGCCCAGGCCTCCGCAATGGCCGTCGTGTTCGACAGCATGCAGACGGCTCGCTGCACTTTGGCCAGATCGCCGCCGGGCACCACGGTGGGCGGCTGGTAGTTGATGCCCACCTTGAAGCCAGTTGGGCACCAGTCGACGAACTGAATGCTGCGCTTGGTCTTGATCGTGGCGATGGCAGCGTTGACGTCCTTGGGCACCACGTCGCCGCGGTAGAGCATGCAGCACGCCATGTACTTGCCGTGTCGCGGGTCGCACTTGACCATCTGGTTGGCCGGCTCGAAGCAAGCGTTGGTAATCTCGCCGACTGAGAGCTGCTCGTGGTACGCTTTCTCCGCGGAAATCACCGGCGCGTAGGTCACCAGCGGGAAGTGGATGCGCGGGTACGGCACCAAGTTGGTCTGAAACTCGGTGAGATCAACGTTGAGCGCACCGTCGAATCGCAACGAAGCCGTGATCGAAGAGACGATCTGACCGATCAATCGGTTGAGATTGGTGTAGGTCGGGCGTTCGATGTCCAAATTCCTTCGGCAGATGTCGTAGATGGCTTCGTTGTCGACCATGAATGCACAGTCCGAATGCTCCAGGGTGGTGTGCGTGGTCAGGATCGAGTTGTATGGTTCGACCACTGCCGTGGATACTTGCGGAGCCGGATAGATGGCAAATTCCAGTTTGGATTTCTTTCCGTAGTCGACGGAGAGACGTTCCATCAGGAGAGAAGTGAATCCGGATCCGGTGCCACCGCCGAAGGAGTGGAAAATCAAGAAGCCTTGCAGCCCAGAGCACTGATCGGCCAGCTTGCGGGTGCGGTCCAGGACGAGATCGACGATCTCCTTCCCGATTGTATAATGTCCACGGGCGTAGTTGTTGGCGGCGTCCTCCTTGCCGGTGATTAGCTGTTCCGGATGGAACAACTGGCGGTAGGTGCCGGTGCGAACTTCGTCGACCACGGTCGGTTCCAGGTCGACAAAGATGGCTCTGGGCACGTGCTTGCCAGCGCCGGTTTCCGAGAAGAACGTATTGAAGCTGTCGTCTCCTCCGCCGATCGTTTTGTCGGATGGCATCTGACCATCAGGTTGAATGCCATGTTCCAGGCAGTACAACTCCCAGCAGGCGTTGCCGATTTGCACGCCGGCTTGGCCAACATGGACAGAGATGCATTCACGCTAAAATTGGATACAATCAATAGTTATAAACAGCAACAAGGCAGTCAGAAAATATTTACCATTTTGCTAATGTAGTTATATTGCACGATGCTTTCAAGGCAAGATCGAAATATGAACTGGCCACGTAGGAACAGAGCGAACAAGGAGTGGCCGACTGAGGAGTTTGCGCAGCGACCGATATTTGCACTTGCTGCCAGTTCCTCCCAACCCTCCACGATTCATCTAGGGTGTACGCATGCTTTAAAGAAAATCGATACGTTTGTATTCAAGCCAACATCGTCTCCTACGGCGCTCTATTCAACATGTTAGAATACACAACTTGCATGCTAACGAAAAAAACCTTACGAGGAACTAACAAGTGATCAGATAATATTATGAGTCATCAAAAGTCATATTTAAAACTTGATATAATTCTGTTCAAGTTTCTGCCAAGATATTTACATAAAATTAGTGAAACTACATTAGATTAATATAATTAACATGACATTTAATGCCAGAATTAATCTGTCAGTTTCTTTTAAATTTATCATGTATTAGAATGTCAATTAAATCCGGCGACCAAAAAGGCGAACCCATGTTTCATCTTGCAACAAACAGTATTCTCGTTGAAATTGCGGTTTTCTTTATAGTCGTCGTCATAATTTTCACGTTAATGAGTTGTGATGTGTTTGCTAAATTTTTTGGCGGTGATGAGCCCTCTAGACCCCAATCTTGCGATAGTCACTGTTATTGCAACGATCAAAGCGATGGTGATAACCACGCTGTAGACGATCGCAGAGCTCGATGCGGGAAGAGGCACAAAAGAGAGCACCGGAGAAACAGAATTGACCATCGAGATGACCATAGAGAACTGCTCACAGTTACAGAAGAAGAACATCAGGACGAATATCAAGAAGACACGCACGAAGATCCGCAATGCGCGAATGTGAATACGGGAAACATGGAACATTCAAAATTTTGTAAAAATTGCGGCTACATCCGACCGTCAACCGGTCATTCGCATAATCAAGATCGAGTGCTGAATGGGTGCAATTACAATCGTAACTTGATCAATTTTTTTTTGTCTTCAAGTTCTCCTCACAATCGGACATTTTCTTACAGCAAGCATTCTCTTGTTCCCGGACCAATGGCCGAATGAAATCGATGACTCGATGGGTCAGCGGCAGTCTCCAATAAATATATCGATGTGTTCTGTCATTCATGTTCCTCCTGGACTGCAGCAGCCGCTGGTCTTCAATAAACAGTACTTCGTGCGACCCCTAGGTATGACGATTCTCAACGATGGTTACGGCATCTTGCTGGGAACAAGTTACAACGACGAATATCCAATCGTAAGCGGCGGTCCTTTAAAGTCGTGCTACAGGTTTAACTTGGCCCAATTCAAGTGGGGCCCAACCAACGACGAAGGTTCCGAGCATACAATCGACTCCAAACGATATCCAATGGAAATGCAGCTGATGCACATTAAAGGAGAAAAAGTCTTTGACACGTTGGAAGAAGCCACATTACACAAAGCTGTTGTATATATCAGTTTTTTATTCGAAGTAATTATCTGGTTTTTTTAATAATGTCTAATGTATTTTAATACATATAATATAATGTTCCAGATAACGCGCCAAGATAATCCGTTTATAAGTCCATTAGTAGATCAGCTTTACAAAATTCCTGAAGCCAACATGAGATATTCATTGGATCCATTTCCTTTGTGTTGGTTGTTTCAGCCGTTTAAATCAAAATATTTTTACTACGAGGGCTCCATTACGCATCCACCTTGCACGGAGGGCGCGGAATGGATTATCCAACCAGAACCACTTAGTATATCCAACAGACAAGTATGCTTTTTTATACTAAACCGTCACATATTGCACATTGCATTCGGTAATTGTTTCTAGTTGAACTCATTTCGAAATCTGTCTGGATACATGGGACCGATCCGTAGTAATGCGCGGCCAGTTCAAAAATTAAACAATCGGAAAGTTCATTACTTTATGTAAACTATGCGTAAACGTCAAATAAAGTGTTGACATAGGTCACATTGTAAACGTCTTAAAATGCATACGATTTTTCTTGATTTTACAAAATGAATTGCATCGCTTTGTGTGCAACGCTGTTGATTTTCTGTGCGCCTGCTAGAGCTAAAAGTGGCCCGATTTGCAACCAGACCCACAGCACTGAAGGTAGGCGGCTGATAAAAATTTCTTTCGTCGGTTATCTTGTTTTCGTTATTAGCCGCAGAAATTCCGGAGGAGCAAAAACCAGCAGATGACAAATACGAACTTCGCGCCAATTTATTTATCGACAAAGACGATCTGCTCGGAAAAAATGGTCATGATCATAAGAAAGAATTTACGTACGGAAATGGTCCATATGGCTGTTCACATTGGCCCAAACTATATCCCAAATGCGGGGGCAAGCACCAGTCACCAATAAACATTGATATCCCAGCATTGAAGAAAATCACCATGCCGAATTTAAAATGGAGCAATCATTATGCCGACGTACCAAAGAAAATGAGTCTGACCAACACCCACAACACTGGTAAGCAAGCATTTAACGTTTGTTCGATAGTTTGGCACCTAATTTACTTTCTCAGTGGTTTTGGACGTGGTCTACAACGACAATCAACGTCCCAGCATATCGGGCGGACCTCTCGCCAAACCGTACTCTTTGAAATCCCTCCATTTCCACTGGTCCAGCTCCGATCACAAGGGTTCCGAGCACACGGTTAACAAGAAGACTTTCCCGATGGAAATGCACGTGGTGCACTATCGCAGCGATTTGAACTTCTCGAGCGCGGTCGTCCAGGAGAAGGGGTTGTGCGTGGTCGGGTACATTTTCGAAATCGCCGACAAGTGCAACGATGCATTGACAAGCTTGTTGACCGTGTCCGAACAAGCGACAATGGAGAAGGACATAGACATTGATTTGCCGAACGTCTTCCGATTGGATACCCTGGTGGATACGATCGTGACGGACTATGTGACCTACTCCGGCTCGTTGACGACGCCTCCGTGCCATGAAAGCGTCATTTGGATCATCAGCCCTTATACAATTTCCCTAGCTCGCAAGCAGATCGAACACTTCAGACAAGTCTCATCGGCCTCGGGCAGCTTTGGCGATAACTACAGACCGTTGCAACCACTAAACGACCGTACCGTAAGCTTCGTTACAAATGCAAAAGTCAAAGAACATTAAATAACATAGATACCGGCGAAATAAATATAAATAACAACAAATTGTTCGTACAAGTACACGTCAGCGTTCTGTCGATCGATCGACAATTCATTTTATTTGTCAAGATGGCCGGTAAAAGTCCCGGGTTTTCTAAAACTGGCGAAATTCCGGGCCATGCCCCCAAGGTGGTGGATATCGGAGCATCTTGGAAAGACGTCATCTTTCTTCCGTTTAACAAACTTTTGATGGGCATATTTATGGCGGTTACCTATTTTTCCGTAATGTATAATATTTATGTGTTTGCATATCATCCATCAGCATTACCCCCAATGGTATCTTTTATATTTGACGTGTTTTGCGAAATTGTATACTTGATCATGGCGGTGCTCTTTTTTCTGCATCGATTGATGAAAGTGCACAGCCAACGAAAGATTTTCAAACCATGCCTATTGCCTTTGATCCTACTGGACTTCATAAGTCTTCTCCCCTTGGGAAATATGTACAAAACTGTTAACAGTTACACGTGGGAAAATCAGTTTAGCGAAGACCGTATTAAATATGACAATTGCTATTTGAAGCTAATCCGAGCAATAAGACTTGTCTTCTTCTATTTTGTAAGTTAACATGGAATTATAATAATATCGATATTCATTTAATTCTCATCTCATAGAATCTGCGTAGAGATCTGACTAACAATCAACGTGTAGTTGTATTATTGTGTCACATACTAGGATCATTTCTATTAATTTCCATCATTGCGGCATTTTATTACAATGCTGGTCTTTATGCCGATGTTAAATCTGCAACATGGATGGATCAATGGAAACAGTACCAAAATACCGATGGTGTAGACAACTGTTTAACCTGGTGTATTATCTGCATTGCTGAGATTGCCGGTCCTTACTACAACAACTCGCTAAGTATATATTGTTAATCTTGGCATATTGATATAGTATGGGAAAACTGAAAACCACTTCTTCTTAGGAGCTATAAGGTATACAAACATGAACGACACCGTCTTGGTGTTCACCGCCATGTTGCTCGGATTCATCGCCCAATACACGTTTCTTCTTGGATCGCAGACGTCGGAGGAACTCCAAACAATGCGAGTTAAATACAATCTTCAACTACGCCTAGACGCTGCAAAAAAGCTAATGACCACGCTGATAATGCCTGAAGACTTGCAGAGAACCGTTCACATCTACTACGAAACCATCTGGAACTATCGCTTTGGAACAGTGACAACGCCGGATTTTGTCAACAAGTTGACTCCGTTTATGCAATCAGAAATATTGACGGACATGTACTGGGAGGCTTTGCTTCACACGAAAATCTTTAACAACGTCAGCAACGTCTTTCGTCGAGTGATCGCCGAGCAAATGAAGACCGAAATCTACATGAAGGGCCACCTCGTTTTTCGCGATAAAGACATCAAAGCAAAACTAGTGTATCTGCAAGAGGGCGTTTTGGAGATCCACAGCAGCCGAGAGGATTCGAAAATCACTCTAACCAGCGGTTCGGTTTTGTGCGAAGTCTCTTGTATACAAATGTCCAAGTGCACGGCGAGCGTCATATGTCTGACGAACTGTACACTTCACGTTCTATACATGGTGGATTTTTACGGCGCGTTGATGAAGAAATACATGTCTGAATTTCGTCAAATAAGATTGACGTACAAGAACCGGATCAACTATTGCAGGAAAAAATCGGCGGCGATTGGAAAGAAAGGAGTGTCGCGCATGTCGCATATGAGATGGGTCAAGACACAATGGCACAGTGTGTTCGATAGGAATTGGCCCAAGCATGATGTGCACTTCACGTCGAAATACTTGGATCTAATTGCCACCGTCGAAAGAGTCACGCATCCCAACGCCTTCTGCCTGTCGGGAAAGTGTCCGTTCGTGATGATTGCCGACACACCACTGATGTTCATGTTTCAATATCTCACTCTCCTGACGACTGCACTGCACTTCTTTGTAACATTCCAAGACATTGTCTTTGAATCCCGCATAGTTTTGGACAACTACAAATACTACGTACTGATGGACACGATCTTCCTCATCGACATTTACGTGCAATGCATCACGACGATCAAGAACCACCAGCAGCTCATTCAAACTTCTTACGAGATCTTGATATATAAGCTGAAGACCATCCCGTTTATGCTGGACCTGCTCGCGACTGCGCCTTTGGATTACATCGGACTGGTTGTAGGTACGTCTCTGTACATCGTCGGCATGTTGAGAACCAATCGATATCTTAGGCTGTACAAGATAATCAGCTTCTTTCACTATCACGAGAAGAGGGTCACGGCGTATGCAGCCACTTTGAAGTTCTTCAAATTTGTGGTGTATTATGTTATCCTTGGATTGCTGTTTACAAGCTTTGTCTTTGTGTGCAACTGCTCGAACGGCAAATGCGATCCAAA
>JAODGE020023573.1:0-37570 GCA_027574965.2 Ecitophya simulans
GAGTCGTAGCCGCGCGCGGCGCATTTCAAAGGAAGCCGCGTGCGCCGAGCGCGCGCACGACGTGCGGCGCTGAGCGCAAGATTCCCGAAAATCACGCGAGTTTCTCCAGCGTAAATGTCACAACACCGTGGGCACGCGAAGACAAGGTAAAGCATTGACATGTATTTATTTATCTTGTGCTGGCAATGCTAATTAATATACATATTTTCCTGGTCCACACGGCGCGATGACTGGGACATTACGCGGTGTGTCATAATTATATTCGAATGTGTGCTCGACTCATGTTCACGCGTCGACTGCGAAACGCATCCACGCATTCGAGGAGACGGACGACACAAAAAGAAAGCTCAAAACGTGCAGTGCAACGGCATATGGATATGATATGCATGTGGTTTGTTTGACATCGAAAGACACGTGTACACGTCGCTAATAGTTTCCGGTCTTTAGTTGGCGTACGTCTACATTTAAAACCGGAATGTGTCAAAAACACAAGAACACATTAGTAGATACTTACAACCGGGGTGCGTAAAGGAACTGTTCACGATCATTTCCTAAATATCTTCAACAATTCATAACGACAGGCAGACGAGTGCAACGCTTAGTGAACTATTAAGAAATGCATTCCGACAAAAGAGAATTATCGGCAATATCCGCCGAAGACCGCGTTTCAAACATTCTTTAATGACATGGTGCTATTTTATGCTCTACGGAGCGCAAGAATTATTAATTTCAAATAAGACTTATGTGTTAAAATCGTTACGTAATTGTCTGTTGTGGAATAATATTTGGAGAGTAATCAAATTGAATCTCTAATGGCGGCCGGCAGAATTTTAAATTTCAGAGCTTCGCATTCGCGCGAACAAATTAAATCAGTGGCCGTGCTCTTTAAACACACCACTCATAATGGATATTTATCCAAGCTAGTTCAGGACGCGGGCGAACGGACGAAGTGCAAAGTTAAATACGGGCAGGCAGAATGAAAGAATGCCGTGCTGCCGCCCCCGCCGTCCCTCTGCAACCGCGCACGGATAAAGAAAACAAACTACAAACGTCGACGACGCGACGCAAATTAATTCGCCATTTCAAAACAACCAAATGAAATAAAATTGTGATATTATTACCGTTGTTAGGTCATTGGCTACTGGCGTGAATTAATGGTATTAATTAATGGCAAATACGGGTCGCAATTATATAAAAATCGTTTGTTTTCAAGCGCGCCCGCATGCAAGACGTGTGCAGATAAAAGGGTAAGATCGCTTCGGCAAAGCGAATAAAAATGGCATTTATGTGAGGGTTTGCTATATCGGCCTTTTTTACATTTAATTAAGAGTGTTATGTTTAGATTTTGATTCGAATCTGAACGCACAAAGTGATCTACTGAAGGGATTTGTGATTTTCAAATCGGCTGGCTGACAATAATGATGATAGATACAAGCGGAAACGCAGCCTCTTGTGCGCAGTTATCTAATTAGTAACGTGAATAGTTTGTCATTTGATATCTTGTCGAAGCCGCGATGGCGCCGGCGGTGATGGTGTTGAATGTTCAAGGATGTTTGTACGACGCATGTTCAATTCGGTATGAAGACGCGTCCAACGAAATATTGTTGTTGTACTCTAGAAAACAGGACGTGTGATGCAACTGCAGCCGATTCCATCCCCGTAGCTTTAGCGTTTTAGCGCTTCCTTGTCGAGCTGACTCCACCGGCATTTCCTACGCCGCCATTTTCATTCCCCCGCGTAATTCGTGCATTTGTGAAAGCTTACAGTGTGTTTGAAGTCTTTAATTGACTTAAACTGCAAATTGTCTACTTAGAAATAAACAGTCCAAAATACGAACAGTGCTTGTGGTTAATGTTGTAATGTGCCTTCCATTATGTCAAATTGTTTAAAAAAAATTCAATTTATAACTAAAACAATGTAAATCCTAATCAGTTGACTGGCGCATTCGGTATTTCGTAGAACCGGCTGAAAAGACCGCCAAGCGGGTAAACCGTGCCAATCCCAACTGAATGCAACTGTAGGTATATTTGTTTAAGTACATTGTTAAACACGCTTCTCAATGGCAATTTCCTTCCGACCAAGCGCGGCGATTGTGTTTTACATTGCGTTGCCTACTCCAAACAAGTGCAATTGACAGTGGCAACATGAAAACTCAAATGGTGATAATGCAGTCAGATGCTAAATTTCCATACCACAGATTAGCTCATTTCATTACACCCTTGCTTGCTGCCCACAATTTAATTGTTACAGTGCAATTGTTACTCGTTTTTATTCGAACATTTGCAGCAGCGATCATTCCTGTTCGTTAATAATTACCGCGACACAACGCCTGCTACCAACCTGCATTAATGAGGATTTTGTTAGTACTGTTTGAATTTCAAATCACCTGTGTCCAGCCCACATGCGTTCGGCTGGAATTATTAATTGGTCAGAGCCAAAGTATGCCAATTGCATTCGGTCCTTTCAGCCGGACCTCGCGCTAATCTCTCAAATCTTCTGCATTAGCGTTACGCACATCGGCGGATTAGTCAGGTCCATTTAATATTAACAAACAATAAAAAATGTTAAAAGTGCATATTAATGAGACTATGCTCTCGCCTAAAAGTATTCTTTGCTTTGATTTTGGCCGTTTTTGTAGTGTTGTTGTATTGTACAAACCCGCAAAGAAAAACAAGAAAAAAGACGTCGACAGCTTTATCAGCGGCAGTCATTGTGTTTTTTTGCGACTTTACAGTATTGTAATTTGGTGCGTTTGTGGCTTTTCGAGTCGTTTTCTTCTGCGTTGTTACGATTGATATTCACCCTCGAGACGCTAGGTCGTTCCGCAACGCTTGCTGCGTTTTCCGTCCATTGTGCCCGAATCGATTGTGGCGTCCGTTCTTGGGCCACGGCATCGCAGAAATTAATACTAATAGTGCTCCGCAAAGCGTGTTAACAACATTTTATATGTTGTGCTATATAATAGCCAAGCAGGAGTGTAGCACTATTGCTAAATTGGTCCTACAATGACTGCGGCAGATGTTTTGGGGTGCCAGGGTGCAAGATCCACATGTTAAATTGCCGGATCTTATTCACGCGTTATGTTCCTCGTGGTCTTGTGGTAAATGTGGTCAATTACCAAATTGCTAGCCAAGCTTCCCAAAGCTGCTACTCTAGACCACATTATTGCCAGTGATGATGTTCGTCGTATCTTTTATTTTACAGGTTTCGTATTAATATATTCTTTCCGTCTAGGCGGTTGAATGCTGAATATCCAACAAAGTGATTATCTAATGGTTATAATAAAAAAGTAATTTATCACTCGTTCTTGTCCAAAATTTACATACGGCATGAATCGGTAAGATGCTAAGTGCTGTTAAAACGTATTAGTAGGGCACCCCGCTGAGCTTTCCAAGGTTCATTATGCGCACACTCGCTGTTTGTATAATTCGGACGATAATGCTCGCGATAATGTAACCGAAACCGAGCGTTTGTCACCGCCCAAATGATTTCGAAAAAAGGCGCTATAATTATTTTTAAAAAACATGTTAATCTACATTATAGAACGTGTTGCCATCGCGTTGGAGAAAACAGCTGTTAACGATTCGGTTGAATGATTCTCAATACTCGGTGAGAAATGAACATTTGTTCACCCTTTGAGGGTGTATTTTTATTCACTATTTTCCAGGTAGTTTATACGCGTAGACGATGTTTACTGGCAATGAAATGCAATTTACGCATCGAATGGTTTAAATGTCATTTTAATCTTTTGTCAATTGCAGCACTTGCGCAACCTTTTAAAACATTCAATGTGTTTCATTCTGTTGTTTGCAGCACGCTGAATTTTATTTGGGTTTGTCAATAAATTTGAATAAATTTAGATAAATTGCAATTGCATATAAAGTTAAACAACTGAACTTTTTCATTCGAAATTAAATCCAGTCCATGGAGGACATCATAACGCACTATTGCTCTATTTACAATATTTACAATAAATGTTTTCTGTCAAATACATTTATTTGGACCAACACCATTAAATTGTGGTAAAGTTTTTCTGTACGAGATAAAAATTTTATTTAAAAAGAATAACTATAATTATTATTTATGACCACAAAAAAGTCTTAATTTAGAAGTAATGAATTGTTGAATGCCTAGTAGAGAATTATCAAGGGTTGCGTGAAAATGCCACAGGGGGCTGATAAAACAGCAAATCCAGTTAGAATTGAACTCACACGTGCCATCTTTTAATGGTCATTCCCATAGCGCCATGAGACTTTATCCGGTGTTTTATGACAACTGCTCTCACTCGAATCGAATGACAAAAAGCGTAATCAACTATAATAAATCCCATTAGATCACATATGTTGATCGCAAATCCTCTGCGCGAACGTTAAAAACTACCCATAAACTAGGGTTGAACAGATGATTCGAGATAATCCAATCTGAAATTCACAAATCTGTTCACAGCCAATCTTTACACAGCCAATCTCCCGTTAATTAAAAATTAAAGAGTTCAATTCGTTTTATTTAAAGGCGCAGATAAATATATTAGATAATGAGCGTAAATCAGAAAATATACTTTGGTATGTAAATTGCGGATGCTTCGACTTTGTAAGTCGACATGGAGTGCTATGACAACGACGACAAGCTAATGTATCTGGATTCAACTGATCAAAAAGATTGTGACGAGCACTTTGTCTGCAAATACTTGTTAAAGTGGCAATTTCCCCCGCTTTCTTCCGTCTTACAATGCGTCTATCCACCATCCCCTAAGCTGTACATTTGCATCGACTTTAGGTTGGGAATACTTGATTCTTTGTTGCCTTTCGACTTCTCGCGCTCAAAAAATTTACATAATAAGATAATAGCGTTGCTTCAAAAACTTGCAACAATAAATTTGTACATATTTATTTCTCTTTATTGCATTTTGAATTAGCTGAAATCGTTGCTGCATTTGAGCAATAATTTAATACCGCCATTTATTACATCTACCGGCATTTATATAGCTTCAGAAGTATCCGACATTCAAAGCACGTAGAGTGAAACTTTAACAAATTTAAAATTACATTGAGATTGAATAAATAAGGCGCTCGTGTATTGAATCTCGACGGCGGTAATTTAATGCATAATAAAACGTTTATCATATGAATAATATTAAATACGTCCGACAATCATGTGGTTGAATTAATTCAAACCACCCGGTGATTCGTCAATTTAAATACTTATCGAACAATTATATCGGAAATAAATCGGATTTAAAATTGAATGATAGAAATCAGTTAAAATTATTCAAACAATTTTCTGTTGTTAGCAATTGCAATAATGTTTGCTTGGTGCAGCGTGTTTCATGCTCTTTCTGTTCACTGATAGTCCCCGGCAGTATCCAATACTCCCTCTGGCACGAACGAAAGGTCCCGAAGTAAGTCCGCTGGGAGCCCTATTAATCTGGGATCATATGATGCACGCAGCAGCGTTTTGGTAAAACAGGTTTTCACGAAAAAAAAACCTGCATCGCCTTGCTGACACTTTCTTATTAAAAAAGATTATCGTCAGTTTCCCCCTCGGTCATAAGGTTACTTTGCCTTCGGTCCGAAACTATTTGCACGTACGACTGCGCTTGAGAAGGACTCAGATTCGCGTATTCTACCGCTCATCATAAGAAAATACGCGATTCGAGGGTTGCTCGCTATCTATTCAACTACCAAGTGCGTGCCACCCATGAATACATAACATCCGCTTTGTCCTCGCCGATGGCGACGTCATGATACATATAATAAAATCTTAATTTGTCCAGTAATGCACTTCACTTTAGGGTTTTCCTCAATTTATCCCCGAACAGGGCTTAGGCTCAATATCATTAAGTGTAATTCGACGCATTTACACATGACGAGCAGCTTCAACAAGGGTAAGATGAGAGATAGTCATCTGATAAAAGAGTAACCAAGACCATGCACTATTAACCAAGCAGCAAGGGTGGCGTGCGCGCGTTTTCACTAAGTTTGGCTTAACACTGCAAGAGGAGTTCAATGCAATGCCTAAAAGGGGTGGCCGCTCCCGAAAGCTCTTTGATATCTCTGCGGTCGCAGTATTGCGGCAATAATAGGCAAAAGACCCTGCGACGCATAAAGGGTTGTCATTGTAATAATTGGGAGAAGGCTAACGTGTATGACTAATTGGACCAGATTTTCTTTGGGAGGGGTGCGGTAATTGGGAGAGGAATTCGTTTGGGAAAACCGCTGCAACCACTCCTAGACAATTTATCTCGAGCCATATTTGGAAAAGTTGATTTTATCTCAACAACGAGGTGGTCATTTGATGACTTTGTAGTTTTATTGATTATTGTATATTCCAAATCGATAGTTATTTCAATATCGAATGCACTGGGTAACGATGTATAATTATAATGATTTACTAAAATTTCGTGTGTGCGTGAATACAATTTGACATTGAAATGACTGGAAATTATTTAATTCGATGCAAATTTCGGAGGCTCGATCCACGCATTCAGACTCTGTGATCAACGTGACGCGCCGTAATATACTTCTCGAGGCGCGTCAGGAGAGGAATAAAAAATGAGTACTATTATGATGATGATGACCGCGTTGCTGCCTACTTCATCACGTCCGGGAGGCAATAATAATTCGAGATGTTAAAAAATCCTCCACACCTTGGCATTAGTTGTTTAATGCATGACAATCAGATACCAGTCTGCAGGCTGGCCGTTGGAATTTCATTCGATGTCTCATGTCCCGCCACGTTGTATACATAACACTCGAACTCGATGCTGATAGACGATGAAGAGGTTTTCCGCCGATAAATAAGACGCTTCTGTAGCACTTTTGTTCTCCAGGCGCTAGGTGCTCTCGTAGATTTTCACGTTTTTATGCCGTGCTCGACTCGACAAAAAGTGAACTTACTAACGACTACTATTATTAAACGCTACTCCAGGGCAATAACATAATTATACACTGGCCATCTCGAGTGTCACGTAAATATGAGTAATTTATCAAGGACTGATCATTGATGCAAGAAAATATTTGCCAACTTTCTAAAAATAACTTTACGTTGAGGAGGTTGAAAGTGTGGAATTCATAATTTAAAAAAAAATAAAAACATACAAAAGCAATGAAACATTAATTGTAGTGTAAAGTATTTTATTGCCGGCGCTGACAGTAGGATGGCGAACACAATGGCTTTATTAACGCATTGTTTTATATTTCGGGTAGAAGATGGTTAGTTTAATCGCTCGGCTTTGAATCCGAAGGTGTGCGCGTATAAATAAAGCGTGAATAAATTTGATTGTTGCACTCGATAGCGCGGCGAAAATTTACGATGCTGGTTAATTAAAATAAAAGGTGTACCTAAGTAGCCATCGGGCCATCATCCGAATACTTGCCGGCGGATTCGAGGAAAACTCGGAATTGATACATCAAACAGGTAGATAGGATCGGCGGCTGGAAATGCGTATTGTTTGCGGCATGTGGTGGGACGATGCGGCGGCGATACGAGCGCGGGCATTGAAACGTCTCGGGAATAATTACCGGGTGTAATTGTACAATATCGCCTTGCCCCGTTGACGCGCGGCCGGCTGCGGAGGATGAAATTACCTACGGTCATACCCTATGCGAGGATAATAAATAATGAGGCGCGAGCTGAACGACGCCGACGACGCGCGCGAGAATAAAGCCCGCCGTGTGCCGCGTGTGTTATGCGCCAGGCCGAATCGTAAATTTCGGCCCGGCACCAGCTTCGGATAGATGTTCAGTTTTACAAGGCACCACGTTGATAGCAGTGTAATTATGGCACTTAATAAAAAGATAGCGGACGGATAGCGCGACGGCAGGCGCTATAAATTGCGCGCCAATGATTGGTTCGGATGGGTCGCGTCGTCCAGGTTTGCTATCAATGATTACATTATTCTTCGTGCGCCGTTTCGCGACGCTGAAAACATCGGCGCGCGGGCGCGACCGTCTTCGAGCCTCGACCAGGCTGATATATGCGTGCGCCTTATTTATGTATAGTAAATATTCATGTTGTATTCGATATGGGTATTCATAAACAACGTCGATAAATTCATGTCCGCTGCAAGCCATAATCTACGAGGTGGGTCTTTATTCATTCTTCATTCGGCCGGGCGCAGTCAGAGCCGACTGGCCGATATCAATGCGATGGCATGTGGAACTTTCGCTCTCGTCGGTCGTCTCGGCGGCTTTTTTTGCACCTACGGTGTCTGCTAGCTGCGTGTGGTAGTCGCGGTTTTGATTGGCATTGGTGGTTAACGAGGTTGAAACAAAACGAACCCGCCAGAGCCGCAACCGTAGCTCGCGACGACAGGAATTCCTCTTCCATCGCATAATAGCAATGTGGCGTCCGTGGAGTCTAATAAAACAGACAAGTGGGCCATCGGTGTTCCAAGCGTTCTTCTTTGATAACGCAATCGACCAACACCGCTTATTACAAGCGTGAAGAGCTCGCCTAATGTCCCGACCGAAAAAAGTTCTTTTCCAGAAGGTGAAGACAATCATTCTCAATGACTAGTTTAGTGTGCGGTCAGAAAGGCGTGAAACATCATTTCTCACATATTCGTCGGCTAACTCTGGAATTTATTCATAACAACATCTTTATTAATCCCAGCCCGTAAACAAGAAACCACTTAACTCCCTCGCTCATCGAAATTCTTTGAACCTCAAAAAACCAATTCTGGCTAACAATTTTAATATCCAATTAATGTCACTTTTTTTGGTTTCTTTCTTCTGGAATGGAATTGCGTTGGTCTGACACTATTAAACAATTTTGTATATGCAAGTATGCTATGTTTGCAAATTGTGTCAGAAACAAAAAGTCCCGGCTGTCTTCCGAGTAGAAATTTGGAACAAGTAATTATGAAGTAAATCTGCTAATTAATACAAAGCGCGAACTCGACCAGCCCTGGGCTTAATTGATCAAAAAAGCGTAAAACATTTAACTGAATATCACTTCGATGAATAGACGAAATTCAAAGACCGACGCTCAACAAGGTTAGGCTTCTGAGAAAGAGAAACTAATCAAAGAAACTCGAAGCTACCGAAGCCATTTTGATTCACTAATTGCTCATTGTGCAGACGAATTCCCTTCTCTGCTCGGGTTGCCCCGCTCATTGTTACCTACATTTTTCATGCCCATCGCGCAGCAGCACTTTTCACACCTTCATGCTCCACGGCGCTCGTCACACCTTGTACTTGTCACCGAATCTGTCGATAGCAATTCCCGACGGAGGTTTCTCGTCCTCCTTCCAGCCTCCTTCTTTTTTTCTAAGTTACTGGTCTGGAAAAAAGCAGCCGAGAGATGACAATGCTGGTAAATTCGCAGGAATTCGATTTCGTTCGAGTATTTGTTATGTAAATCAAGATATAAATTTTTTAAACGCTTTGAATAATAATGAACCTTGCAGGTAGACTCCCAATTTCAATAGTGAATTCAATTACGACAAATCAGAAAATCAAATGAATACGCCAACAGCAACACAATTTGAAGTCGGCCAGTTATTCCTGAGGATGGTTAAAAGCCATCAACATTTTTGTTGGTTTTATATTTTCATTTATTTTCCTACAGTATCAACGCCTGGGCGTAACAATACATCATTGCCTGTCAACTGCGTGCGTGATATTATTAGTGACACAAAAAAACACCTGATGTTGATTCGGAGTCCGTCCGCCAACACAATTAATTATATTGCCCCGCAATGCTAAGTCGTCTATTGTTTTGAACCGAGAATGCAATTGCAGCTAAAAATACACGACGCCAGTGAACATTCTTATTACAACTCGTCCAGGCAGCGAAATGAAGTAAGGTAATGGTCGAAGAGTTTCCGCTCACGACTCAATGACTCAATCTACCACCCACAATCATTGCGAATCTTGATTGACATTGTTGTTGAGTATGGTTTTGCCGGCGGGGTTAGGCAGAAGAGACCACACGTTATTGGATGACGCGTTGGTTTTACGCCGATGAAACGCACATCTTCTCTGTGCTAACAAACACCCTTTGTTGCCAGAACAAAGAGTCTTGTGTCGATGAGTGTAAAAATGTTCGAAACAACATGTCATCAACAACACAAGAATGAATGATGTTCTAGCTTGAAGTAAACGTAAATTGCATTCAGGAATATGTAGACGCAAGTCGGTCTGACGTGTGGTCAAGTGGTAATGCATGAACGAGATATGTACTTGTCGACAGGTATTTGCCTTCGCCTTCGGAACAATGTGAAGTTGAGTATTTTGCCAGAACAACGAGCCGTATTCATTAGATGCAAACTTAAACGTGCTATTATTATTATCATTATCGAATTCCGCAGATGGTACAGCAACATCAGCAACAAGCGTTGGGGATATGCAGAGATAATGATGCGCGCTTGAGATTGGCGCTCGAGAATTAAGTTATTATTTCCTCACCTGTCTAGTTGCCAATGATGGGCTGCGGCCGCACGAAAAGAAACAAATAATAATGAACTGGTCTCGTTTGAGGATGCGCTCGAGATCGCCGTACTTTTTTGGTGCTTTTGGTGCTTTCCGGCGTCCGCACCAAACCAATTTGCCTCTGTTTTATGTTCAGCGGCGCAAACTTCGCACACCCCAGCTTCTGGAATTAATGAAAGGTTAGGTTTCAACGATGCCGCATCGACAGCTTGCGAAATTACGGCTTGGACTCGCTTTCAATTTGCCGCGCGAAGATTTCACCTGCAATCTCAATTATTCTTGATGTAAAAATTGCCGAAAAACCAAGTCGAGGTCACGAAGAGCAAGAAGCGTTGCCTTGCGAAGCGTAACGACGTGCAAGCCACGGGGCAAACTTGTAGGTTGAAGGTCCAGGGTCTTGAGACTTTAAATCAATGAGCTTGTGTGATATATGATAGACCTTTAATGGCTCTTCAGTGTGCCGCTCGGCAACGTCGACGGCCAAGTCGCGCACCCTCTCTCGGTTTAAAGGTCTCACGAGATGCCTCTATAGTTCTTGCTCCCTGGATACCAAGGCCGCTCGCATTTTTCCGCTAAATACCAAAAGAAATTACATCATTAACTTTTAATATTATTAAATTTTTGCAATCGATGTAGCGGAAACGATTCGTTGAACTTTGGCAAACTGAAAATTGGAAACCGATGCGCACCCGCCTCAGCAGCGGCTCGTCTAGTCGGAAGTGCGCGTGACGGGAGCTAACGATACATGAAACGATCACCACATAATGAAAGACAAACAGCGAGTTCGTTTGTGGTGCAGATCGGCAAAATTGGCGGGTTAAGCAGAAATTCCATTTGCCTCCACAGACGAATGAGCATGAACGCCGAACGCCTCGCGCTGAAAAAATGACGTAGACAGGCATGGTATACTGGGTCGTCGCCATGACTACTCGCCGTCTGCGGCTTAATCCGACTATCCGAGCCCAAGTTGAAAAAAGCAAGAGGTGCGAAGAGGTGGCCGAGATAAAGAGAAATGCACCGACAGCACCATACGAGAGGGGATAGGAAATGGTAAAAAAAAAGAACGAAACCGCCAATTATCCTCTAAAATCCGGCCTGGTTTACTTCTTCGTTTTGCAGCTGAGACTGAGAGCCAACATTTAAAACGTACGCATCGACGTCTCTGGAAGTTTTGCCAAGTTCGAATTTAAGCAAACACAACAAGTCCTGTCGTTGGGTGTACAATTAGAACGGAGCAAAATTTACGACGCGCAAAATACGACTTTAATTGGATTCTACGTTTACGTGCTGCAATGGTTTCGCAATTACCTGCGACTATAAACCAAGCTGAGCCGGAACAATGCAATTAAGAAATCTTAACTAGCGCCATTTGATCCGACTCAATTTTTACGCATTCCCGGCCAGAAGTTTCTGAAAAACGCAAAACAAACAAACCGCCAACCGCCTTCATTAATATTTTTGCAAAGTTACGACCTCGTTAGTGGCAAATACTTTTATGCAGCTCATCAAAAAGTTACCGCAAAGCCGGGAAGATAAATAAAGAGCAGAATTGAAAACGGAAATTATACAAAACACATATAATTAGCTACTTTTTCTACCTCGACTCGAACTATTCCGCGTATTAATTAATTCTGTATGGCTTGCAGAGAAGGCTTGGAAGTTACAAAGTAAGTGCACTGAGCTTAAAAGCGTACAAATTATATTATCAAACACTATCCAGTTTAAGACATTGGTATTTAAACACCATGCTCTGAGAAGCAAATTTTGCAAACTAAAACCCTGCTCTTATGGAAACTTATAGTGCCATTTGATATTAATATATTCAATTACTTGCCTAATAACCTAAAACAGTACCAGAGGTGTGTGAAATTTTATGTTTCCGCAACGCATATGATGACAGATACGAAGTAACCCTAGGCGAACAGGTCGTGGGTAATGTGGGTCCTGTTTTATTACCGACTCATTAGCGGATCGTCATTTACACGCAAGCCACAGGAATTTTAATATTGTTACTTAAACTTTGCGACTTTATTAAGACGATATAAACTGCGACCTGGTTGCGGCGACGCAATGTAATAAACTTGGAAGTACTATTTATTAAACATCCTTAACGAGCTCGCTGGCAATATATTTTAATTGAATTTGATTAATTTTGCAACATTTATACTTTTAAGCGCGTTCGCGCGTCGCATCAGATGTTAAGGTCGTATTTTAATTACGAACAGCGCGGCATGGCAGAAGCCGCACATTAAACACACGTACGCGACGATGGGGGTGGCGAAGCAAGAGAGACGGCGTGAAGGCGGTTGCTGCGCGCAAATAGAGTGTTTTGGTGAAAATTAATTAGTTATACGTAATATACTATATAATTAGCATTGTGATAATGAATTAATGTCCTTGCTAAACAAGCGCCGCGAGTGCAACGTCCAGTAACTTGCTGAAAGTTTGAAATTAATTAAAACGCTGGATATTAAGCACCCAACGGCACCCACGTCGTACGTCGTTTTGCAAAAATTGTATTAATAAACGCGATATTTCGCGTTTTGAAATATGATGTAGAGTTAAGTGTTTCATATCGACGTTGAGGGCAAAACATTTTCGCTCATAGCTTTGTCGTTAACGTCCAATATCCAATACAATTCACGTTGTCAGGAGATTTGTCATTGTATCATCGATTTGTGCACTAATCCTCGACGCCCCGCTACTGACACACGCATCGCCAGCTCATAATTCGTTTTAATCGTCTTATTAGATCCATTTTCATCCCCGCACACGAATTGCGGCTTCCTGAAGACTATAGGGATTTGTGGTAGGCTGCTTGATGTGACCGCCGGTGCTGAAGCCGACAATGCCACACGACGGCGGTAAATAAGAACAAATACGAACGAATGTTTGCCGATACTGACTTAGCTCAGGTCGGCGGCGCTCAATGAAAAAAGTTGCCGTGTGTCCTTGTCCTCAGGTAGGAAAGTTGTGCCGCCGGCCAATACGTTCGATCGCACACCGCACGTGGTGCGATATTGGACACAAAAGATGTTTAGATTTTTCACGCTTTGGTCGTTCTTTGCGACGCTACCGATTCGTTATAGCTCGTATATTTTGAAGGCAAATGGAAAACCACGTGTGAAGAAAATAGAAAAGCGAAGCTGAAAGGCAGTGATTCCAAAAAATGTCCAGCTGGAAAAAAGGAAGCTACTGTTGATCTCATTAATTTTAGTCATTACCGTGAACTTTCGTAGATGTTCCATAATTTGAGTGAACTACCCGATAAATTAGTCAACGGTTGTTTTGTACACTTTTATTTCTTTACAGTTCACGGTAATAACAAAGTCATCAATTTTAATGACTGCTTCTTAAAGTACTAACTATACAGCATGTTTTAACTGGTCTGGTTTTTGCAATAGAATTTCAAGTTAAGAGTTTTTAATTTATTCGACCGTATGAAAGACACTAGATATGAAAATTTTTTTGCAGGTAAAGTCTTAATTCTTATTCACTGAGTGACATTTTTGGCGGCACTAGTTTGGGTCGCTCCTTGGTTCAATGGTGCAGAAACGACGCATTCTATGCGTTTGCACCCAGCCTCGCAAAACCGTCATCGGGTGTCTGGGATTCGCTCGGATTCGGTGGATTGAATAGACGCGACCCCCCAAAAGGCGCGTTAAGCTAATCAGCGTGAACACGCTGGATGTCACCCGAGGACAAGCAGCAGCGCGTCGCCAAAGAAAATCATGGCATATCTAATGATCAGCTGCTCGCGCCGCACCTAAATCAGACATTCGCACAAACTTCGTACACAAAGTCGGCCTGGAACAAATATCCATGCATTGCACATGCACAAACGCGATAATCCAATAAACTAACACATGACGGAATCATGAAACACGACGTCCCCGCATCAAGACTTTATGGCATCCAGATTTATTTGGTATGTTTTGTTTTTGCCTTCAGCGGTCCAGATACTAGGGCGGTTGACATGTCGTAGCCAGAAAATCCAAGAAAGGAAATAAACACATGAACAAAACAACAATAAAAAAACTTTTGATGAGACGCAACTTGCAAACGATTCCGGAAACAGGATTATTTCGGGTGAAACTCGTACGTTGGAACTTGTAATATACTTAAGAGGGATAAAGGTAATAAATAGATATGTGGCTGTAGTGTGTGTATTTATACAGGTTTTTCTCATATCACCAAATCTCAATGCTTCTGACGTTGCTCTTGGACTTGGGGTTAAAATATGTAAATATAATTCATAAGGAATAATAGGTGGTCGCGATGAGCATACGCGTGGGCCACAGAAATAGCCATTTCACATATTCATTAAAATATTAACAGAATGCGAATGCTTAGCTGGATCAAAAATTTACATAACTCATTGTAATGTGATCCTTGCATCTCGATCTTTATTTCAAGCGGTTGCACTTTTAGTGCTCGATTAAATTCGCCCTGTGACATCACCAAGATTACGTTGTGGTCGAAAAGAGAGTAAATTAACCTGAAATTCAATTACTGTGAAATCCTATTAAATAAAAGGCAAATATGTACTGCATGCGTTGTTCGCGGGATAAGATGCTCAAGCATTCCATTGTTCTTTGTTGTAAATTGCTGCAGTTCGCGAGCGACGAGTTGCACACGCGAACCAAGGGAAGGAGGCGGAGAAAACGTGTGCCGTGCATAAGCAGACACGAATGTTGCCGGCGTCGAGTGTGAGTCGTTACGTGAACATGATGTCTTCATTACGTTTACTCGAAGCGCTTCGCCGCACGTCCAACGGTACCGACTTTCCAGCACTGATGAAGGCGCGAACCTCGAGCAAAGCGAAATAAAAGAGAAAACGCGGCGAGAACGAGTATGTTGTGTGCGTATTATTATTATTAGCGGTCTGGCGGTCTCTCCTCGTTTTTGTTCTTTCTCGGTCCGGCCCAAATTGATTGGCCATGAGGTCCGGCCGCCATCGAGCACCCGAGTCGCGTCCGAGACTGATGAAGTCATTAAAAGATCGGACCGCGGGGCCCCTCATTTTTACAATAAAATAAGCACCGCCGGGTCCGGCAGCAGGTGAACGCTGTTCGGAACTGCGCCGCAACGATCTTCTCGCACGTTCGTCAGCGTGCGTGCGTCGTGCGCAGACGCCGCCGATTGCAGTCGTCAATCTGCATCTGCACGCCGTTCGTGAAGCTCCGGCATGGCGAGGATGAAATTGGTTGTCGGAATTGCGAGAATTCGCAAGTGTGCACTCCGACTTCCACCCGAGAGCGAACGCCTCTCTCGGCGGCGAAGAAGAAATATGTAAATCCTCGCCGAGCGATGGCTAAGCGGCAATTTTCCGACGCGGCGATGCACCAGTTGCTCGTCTAATTGCGAATTCATGCAACCGCGCGCATTAAAAATCAAGCGCGCTTGCGCCTAGCAGCGATACGTGGAGGCGGCGCAATAAAAGTTTGAATTTTTCATGCGCGAGACACCTACCGAGAGCCACCAAACACGAACCAAATTGCCACGTTGAAAAGCTCCGCGAGCCGAGGCGCAACTTAAAATGTTCCCGCGTTTTATTATTATCTACGCGCACCCACACCGATACAAATCGCCACCGTAAACCCCAAACACACGTTGCCCGTTGCCCAATATGTGCGCCGCGCGCCCTCAAAAAGCCGGCAAAAAGCCGGCCGAGAAGTTCCGAGTAACGCCGCGAGTGCCTGATGTGCGGAAAATTTTATAGAGGAACTAGCTTGATGCCTGCATAAACTTCTATCATAAATCTTTAAAGCGTTTAGAGCCATCCTCGTATTTGCCGCGCACTGCGAGGATAGACGGATGGAAAAATAGAAATCCACGAACGCGTTCGAAACCCGAACTTGCGAGACGAAGTATGTAAGTACATTTCTTTAAGATGGGCCAGCCTCAGTTTCCGTGAATATCTCGCGCACAACTTGCTGCTTGTATCGCTTAGTAGTGCTTAGAAGAAAATCAAACTTTCCATTCACAGCTTAAAAAATACAAATAATTTTACATCTTTTAATGAACGCGTGAAGTAGGATGAGAGATCCTGCAGCAGGATGTGAAGTGTTGATGCTATTTAACCTTACAACAATGCAAAATTAATATTAACACACTTGCTTTTAAATCGTTGTTTATCTCTGGCGTACAAATTTTATATATTTCTGTTCCCACTGTCATAGTATCAAGATTTCAAAATTCTTTTCAGCATCAGTATTGTTTTTGTGACTATTATCAAGACTGAGACATCAAGACATTTTTCAATGTCAACGATGGATGTAGAAATGTTAACGTTCACGATTGATTTTGATTGACTGTGGAATAAAATTTTTAAACGCGTGCAACTTTAGAAGAAGATACGAAGAGAACAAAGAAGACGCTTATATATCGGTCGGGTGGGTAGATGAGAATCGCTGCCCTAATGCGCATATGTCATATTAATTATCATAATAAAACGGGTAGTAGCCGGTTTCGGAAGTCCCGGCTCGACGAGATAAAAAGACCGTCCAATGAATTATAAGCCACTATCAATTGACATATCTCGGTCGGACGCACTCGCTCGCTCCAGTTCTACGGTTCCTCGTAACACATCGTAGGGCGGTGGTAAAAAATTGGAAGAAGCCAGTAACACGTATAAATGAAAAACAAACCATCAGCGAAAAAAAATGATCGTTCGGGCTAATCGAAAAAAAAACAGGGAGAACTTATCGGAACATTATTTTTCGTTCTTGCTGGGCACGAGCAACAGACAAGACCTTCAGGTATGATCATCAATCTATACAAAGTGGATATTAATTACTAAGTTATTTCAAAGCCCATCATTTTATTTCTTTAAAGATTTTTTGCTTGACTTCCATTGTAACCGAAAAAATACCGAAAAAAATTACTCACTTACATAGTTAGATATTTAAAAATTACACTTTGAACGAACTTAATAAATTAATATTACTCAACCATTTCTATCCCTGCTGTACGCAATTGTTTTCTATTTATTACTCTATAAATATTCTTCACCTTTGTCTAGCTTAGGTGTTTTGAAGAAGTTTGTTCGTGCAAGGCCAAATTTCTATAAAAACCGTTTTATTGCTGACATTATAACCCGAAAACGTCTGTGATTTATGTTTATTTAAATATCACATTGTGGGCTTTTGTTCATAGTTAATAAACACTTCGAATTGGCCGCAGGACAACTGCGCTGGTCGCTGTGGGTGCCGGCTTATTATACTTTACAACATCGTAAACGAAAATAGACGCCAGGAAAGAAGGTATGTAACTAATTAGGTGCTTAGATATTACAACATCGAACATCGCCACACAATATATCTTAATGTCTGGCGTGGCATTTTTACGCTCGCGTCTGGTTTATAACTTTATACGATTTGATAGCGTTCAATTGCTCGCGATCGGCGGTACCTGAAGTTATTTAAAACGTCGTGGACGCAGATAGCTGCCTGTTAATCGAAGCCTTAGTTACAATATGATAATTTTAAACCATAATTTACGCATACTTTCAATCACAACTACTGATAGTCTCGAAAAGCTCTAATCGGGCCAGCTTTTATATATTTCCACTCGAACGGTTCAATGTTCGGTGCAGTTAACTTAACAATCTGACGGAGCGTTTATTATTTGTGGATGAAATTGCAAGAGCCGAACGGTCTGTGGATGAAGTCGTACGTGACACGCGTGATTGAATTGAAATGTGTTTTCGGTGAGCTGCCTCGATTAAACAAGGCGCGTGCCCTCCTTAATAACATAATTTGCCATTGTTTCAGAGCGAGTCATTCGTCCACGGGCTCAGTCTTGGTGGGAAGTGAAGTAGCTGGCGTGCAATTGCGCCCTCCCCGGGCCATTGTCACGCCATTGCGTTGTTCGTTCGAACCACGCACGCCCGACGACAAACCCCACGAATTATCTGCCCTCATTACTGGGCTGCAGTCGAAATTGAGCAATGCCAGTATTAATGGCGGCGCAGACGGCGCATGGCGAACAGTAAACAGCTAACGACCGCCACGCCGACATCCCGACAATGCCAGACGACGCACACGGCACGCAAGCACGCAGGCGCTGTGCAAGGCGCGCCGCCGCTCTCGCGAAAAGTCCTCGGCTGTCGATATAAACAAAATACTTGACGGCGCGCCGTGGTTGGCGGCGGCGCTCACTCGGAAAGCAAATATTATTAGCGCGCACGAACCTTCGTGTAATTGGCGCATTATTCACGATACGAATGAAATGAAACCGGCAATTATCCATTATTTATTTTAATTAAAGTCTGGACGCGGCCGCGACGCGTCTGTGTGCTCGGCGCTCGTCGCTCTCGTCGCTAAGCCGCCACCGAGGGGGATTGCGGCCGCTGTGGTGCGGTTCGTTTCAGCCCCTCTCATTTGGGTGAAATGTTGCTTAATTGCTTATGGAATATGAATTATAAGTCTAGACGCTCAACGCCAGGATATAAAAGAATTGCGCGTACAGAATAGCCACGCAAATCTGCATGTTAAACTTTTTAAAAATAACTACGACTCCCTACTATTATTCTTATTTTTTCTAAATTATGCATTTTTTCCTTGTTAAAAATTTTCCCATTTTTATTGGGTCAAGTAATAAGTTATGAGCATATTGTTATTTTATCGTCCACATTTTTCATCATTCTAAATAGAGAAGATAAAATTCAGGTAGAATATGGATTGAGTTGTGTGGAGTCATAAGTAATGAGCGTGTTTTCTTTATTATAAACTCGACTATTTTGTATAAATTACAAAAACAATTTCAATTATGTGTTCTTTGCTATTGGTAACAATTTCTTGTCACCGTTCGACTAGTTAGTGGGTTCAATAAATTTAAGAAACCAGCGTAAAGAAAATGTTATGCAAATCGTGGCGGTTTAAACGCTCATTACTTATTACTAAACTCATTGTCAATAAAATTAAGCAAATTTATCCGGGAAGATGAGCTTACCGCACACTTAATGCCATCTATTACTTTCAAAATCAACTAACCTGTAATTTTTATTTTGCAAGCGAAAAAATGTAAATCTCGCAAACTACGAGCAAATAATGTATGCGTAAAGTTATCAGATAAAAAAGTGCAAATTGAAGAGAATTACCCTAGGTATACTTCAAAAAGGATAAAAAAAATATACTCCACCGCTTTCGTGTTTTTTATCCCAGTGCATATATGATGAGATTAACTCATTAGTACCGTACCGGACTCAATTTTTTGTTTGGCTAACTGATAAAAAACGAGAAATAAAAAGCGAGCGAGCATGGGTGAGAATCTAATACGCGAATATAAATCGAAACTTTTAGTTTCTATGTAAGAAGTTGTCAAGTTTAAATTAAGCGTAAATGTAAAATTCCTGTATATTTTCTGCAAAACATGTTTCGAAGAACAAACTTTTCGTGCTAAAAAACCCAGATGCTCATTGCTCATGGTCGCGCACGCGGGGCGGATGTAAAAAAACAAAAACTCCGCACATGATGTCGTGATTAATGTCTTCATTTTAGACCTGCTGGCTGGTTGTCGTGCCGTTGTCACGTCGGCGCGGCTGTGCGGAGTCATAATTAAATGTATGTGTTGCCTGGCGGTTTTCGGTTTCGAAGAAAAGGCAAAATAAAGAATTTCTGCTCAAATTTGTGGACGCCAACGGAACAATGAAATAATCAACGGAATCGACCGAAGCAAGGTGTAACATTTGAAACGAATCAGATAAATAGCTGATAAAATTCATGTACCACGAGTCGCCAGACGTTTGATGCATTTATATATAATACAGTACGCTCTAATTCATCGTTAAAATAGTCTATGTTTTTAAAATGTTTCTACCGTGTATTTCTTAAGTTTCATAGATGCACTTTCAATTGTATTTTGTGAATGAGGTCAATTCGAACTTTAAAATTTTCCTTTTCGGAACACTGTGTATATAAAAAGGAACGCAGGCATAAGCATTTCAGCCAATTAAAACCCATGTAAACAAAGGTGCTCAGGTAAACAAAAGTGATTATATCCGGCGTCAAAAAATACCAATCATTCGTACACCATTCCGATGCGATGCCGTTAACGCCGATGCCGCGTATATCGCAACATGCCTTTCGATGCATTTTTGTGTAAAGCTCAAGTTACCAAAAATACTCGGCATTCTTTAAAATCCACGCGAAGCAGCTAAAACTTATCTTGATTAACAATCAATACCTTTGGCGCGTTTCGGAGAACGCCAAACGTATTTCTCGTTCCACAACTCGAGCTATAACTCGTTTCGGGCACGTTAATATAAATGCGGCGGCACCGATTAACAGGATTAAACCCGAGAGTTTTGTTTTATTTGCGTTTTTATCATCGACGACGTGCGACACTTAAAAAAGCGTGTGTGTCGCCACGTTAATGTAAAATCGTTTACTCCCTTTCGTTGTCATTCCATTCGTTACTTCGATGCGCGCTACCAACTGAACTCCGGATTTAATTATATCTTAACAATTTTTGCCACTCACTTGAGCAGATTCAAGAGGCAAGTACATAACAAACGTCCAAGAAAGTTAACGATTTAATTAAGATTTCCTAGTCGCTTGGTTTTTTCGTTTTCTCCGTTTCAATTTTGCGCGCGCACTCAACATCTTATTGCTGCTTGTTCCAACTTTTCACACTTTTTATTCAGACCGAACACCAGATTGAAATGTTTGATTATCTCAAGCGTAACGCAGGCACAAAAAGTAACTGCTGATTTAATTAGAAATCTATCCCAAACGTTTAAACGAGATAAGGTTTTATTCATTATAATAATATAAATTATAATAATATTACGATTTCATTTTACTATAGAAAATGTAAAACTCGTAGGTATAATCCAATAAAATGTGACTTTTAAAGCCAATTGGGTAAACCTGATTAATGAGTAATATAACGATTGAGTTATAGAAAAAGATGACTGACCTGAACTGACTCATACTGTATGTCCTTGTAATACTCTTGCTCATACGTAAACACAGTAGTAAACAGCTAGCGCCGCATAATGACGTAAATAAAATACAAAAAATAAACGAGGTAATAATGGTGCATTTAAGGAGGTCGCCTTTAACGAGGTGATAAACGTGGAATTTTAATATTTTGTTCAATTTATGTGACTTCCAAATGGAATATTGCCATGGCCGTCTGTGCGAGATTTCGGAAAAACCGTGCTGCCATCATTGGCGCGGAATTAATGTCAGGCGTAGTGATATTTTTGGAAATTTCGGCGACATCGAGACTTGCACACCGCGCGAATAATTCCAATCCCGCTGCGGCGACATAAAGCCGGATCGAACAAAAATGATTCGCGCGTTTTATTGCAAAAGAAGATATGCAGTAAAACCGTGGAATGGAGCTTTTTAGTGATGACATTAAACAAAGCCGCCACGCACCTTTTATAACCGTTTTAACGGCTCAAAACGTAAACGTAGCACACCTCTCACGCATGTATTATGATCGGATAGTATTTACTTTTTCTAATGCATATAAAACAAGCACAAACAGCTGATTTTAGTATTTAACTTACTATAAATATTATAGTATTTATATATACTATATTTTAAGATGAACGATTCTATTTCAAAAACTGTGTTAAAGGGAGAAGATGTATGAATTATTACCTAAGCTTTCTGTAAAAATTCCTAGATTTCAAATTAATATTTTTATTAATAATTCAAATCAAATATTGTAAATAATATTTATTGTTGGATACTTACTACTACACAATAACAATAATTATTTTTTGTCTTTTTATTTTATTTACTTTGTAGTGGTATTAGTTTTTTTTTGTACCTGTTTCGTTTATTTCTGTCTATTTCTCTATATTTTATAGCTGAGATTGCCACGATTAAATTCTACAACTTTTAAATAACACAACAATTTTATTGAAGTTTTATAGTTATAGCTAAAAACTTGACATCCTTTGTTTCAACAGTTCTAACTGACGTGAGCGCAATTGTGAACCTTCCCGTAACATACATTGGCAGTTAGAGTTTTATTCAGCAAGCCGCGTGCATCATATATGATATTATATTTCGTTTCTGGTCTGTATTTATAAAGTGCAAATTTTCAAACAAAAAAAAAGAAAAAGACTAAACTTGAGAGCGGAAACGGGCATCACCTCAGAGGCGTTAGTTTGCCGCGCGTTTCGGGTTAATGAACAGGTACACAAGTATGGCGAATAAAACCGATCGAATGCGCAGATGGTTTTGGGATCGGTCGACCGTGTCACCCCTTTCGACACCACCGCGAATAATTGGAAAACTCATTCACTCCATTATTCGAAACTATGACTAACAACACCGTTCCTATGTTTCATCAACGCGAATTCCCGCCAGCCCACTGCTATCGGTCGACGCCAAAACTGACCATCGATTTAATTTGATCCGTTTTGTGAGACCATCAAATTAAATATACTCTAGAAATGGACGCATTTTAGAAGTATTTCGATATCTTATACGATTACGGATTTGGCCTAAAGCTAGATTTTAAAAATCGATTTAGAGCGAGTATTTTTTACTCTTAGCACTAAGCCGCCTCTTGCCCTGCAGCAGTTTTTTTCAAACGCCTTGAATTGAGAGAAGCGACGATAAAGCAGTAAAAAAGGCAGAACCTTGTATGTCTACGTCGAAACGGCTTGGCTAGCCCCCGATCGTGTACAGTTAATCTGGCTAATCAATCTCGTTCTAGGTGCTTCGGAGACTCTCGAGGTAAGCCAATTTAATTTAAATGATTGTTTCGGGCGCACCGGTCGCACCGTACGTCTAACGCGCAAAGAGAAAGAAAAAAACCGCAGACCTCGCATTACATTAGACGTAATTATTCTTCATTTCCTAACTCGTCTATTCTTTTAAGAGACCGCCTTTGATTTCCCGCCACTCGGCGCCGAAGTGTTGCATTCATAAGTCAAGCGCCGAAACGTTGACAAGCACCGACAGGCGCAACGTGCGCCGGCGAACGTGTTTCCTCTTCTCTTCTGGGAGGGACGGAAAGTAAAAGACGCCCGTTTGGTGGGAAATTTTCCGCGGGGCTAATCTTGGATTAATCACCTTAATGAAACCCCCGCAACCGTGGCCTCGCGCTGGGAGACTGCCGGACGGAGTGGTCCGTTGAGATGGTCGTCAAGATAGTGCGACGTAAGCGAAGGCGTTCAACCGCCAAGTAAATAATAGTGCAATAATTAAGCCGTGCAAGCAGGCGTCCTTAATTTCTCAGATGCGTCATGTGAGAGCTTCTGTGCATTTTGTCTACAATTAGCATTAGCCGTGTAAATAGCTTGGATTAAAAACGCGACAGCATAATCGATGCGATTATTACTTTTAAGAAATTTCGCACTTAACGCCACGATATAAGAGTTATCATGACGGCGAGCGAGTTGCTGCATGCTGCGTGCAATCGCTGATCAGTGCACGAGATAGTTTTAATTATAGATTATTAAGATAATTATATCTGGACAGTTGCGGAGTTGATGTCTCAATTTCTGACGCGTATCAGCTGCTGCCCATCTCGCTTTCGTTACGAGCCGCGACGAGCGCGCACCGAAATTACTTCATTACGTCGGCTTTCATAATTAAATGCTCATTCGGAAAGTGGAAGCGTACGAACGAAATAAAACAAGCAACAAAAATGTAATGCGTCCAGTTTTAGGGAGGCCGAACCGACGGCTTGGTTGATGCGATGATCTTGAACTGATGAGGAGTTGATGAAGACTTCACAGAAGACGTGTGTAATAAGGAGAGTGTCAAAGCTAACACACGATAAACTTAAAACTTACAATTAGTTTAATACACCCGGGTTGCTTCAAGTTTAAAATGGCTTCAACTAAAAACTTGACGGTAAAAATAAATCAAAAATGCATTTTATTTTAGACCCGAGCGCAAGCTCAGAATGTTGCACTTTGAACTTCGTTTGTTCACAAACTAAAACGATACGTTTTGTGTTTGCTCGCTTTGAGATTTTTATATTCCGTGTAATTGAAACTGCCTCGTAGGAAACAAAGACACAAGAGTATTACCCGAAACTGGGAAAATGGAGAACGGGTTGGTAGATTGTAGGCGTTGTTTTCCGCTCGAATTAGCATGTCTGCGATTGCCGAACGCCCGTTTCACGTATTCGTTGTTGGCTCCCCGCACGAAACCACTGACGTCCGACCGGATGGACGACCATAATGGAGGCGAAGGAAAAAGTCGTAGCCTGATTCCACCAATTATAGCGCATTGTTTATACGCAAACAGGATGCGCGCCAACTGATTTCGATCGCGCCTTCTGATAGATTTCCATCATGTACGCAAAGGAAATGTCAGCGGCGTGGCGTTGAAAACGGGGACGGGCGAAGTCAAACGAATGTCCGCACGTTACATGCAGACAATGCCGGGAGAATTCACTACTCCTACGAGCAGGCGTTTACTTATAGCGTTTTTATGCTAATTTAATTAATTACTAATTTATTGTAGACTGCCTTCATTTGCAAAGTATTCAACTAAAAGAAAAATTACTGTCCCACTAGATATATAATAAATACTGTATAATATTAAATTAGCTTATATGCAATTTACTAATAACATTGTACAATCGATACATATAGCAATGTGTGCAAAACAATCCAGCATGGGCGAATTAATTGTCACGTCAGCAATAGCAATGCGCCTAATTTGTAAACGCCACACTGATTAGGTAAACATTAACTACCCTACGAATATGCAAATAACGTCCGTTAATATGTCTGTCCGTGTAGTAAAAAATCGATTCCACTTTCTGGCCAATTTCATGAGTAGACAGCAAAGTATGAAGAAGATGTAAATGAGGAAAGCTTTTAATCTCTTTAATAAGAGCTATTTGAATAGGACATGACAATGTGTTTACACAGTCTTAACGCAGTCTTCAGAGGCTTTGTATCGCAACTCCGCGCCACGAGTTTTGGCCACTCTGAAAGCAATTTCGAACAGACCTGGAAAGATGCGAACTAACAACCAACACCACCAAAAGTCAATAATCCGAAATAGGTGAGAGGAAGTCAAATACGATGATCGTATATATTATGACGCTCGTTTTTGCCTCCATGGGTGGGTTTCTACAAAGAAGGAAATATAATCCAAGTGTTGACAGAAGAAGTTAAGCTCTTAAATCGGCAAAAACCACAAGCTTAGAGAGGAAGCGCTCAGAGACAAACCACACCTAGGCAGGAAAGAGGCAGAAGTAACAAAGAGCTGAGGTTTTTAATATCTATCATTCATCTTGAAGTTTTGCGAGATACAGAAATGTTTTTGCAGGCGTCTTGCAAATCCGACTATGCAGTTGTGTAAACAGGACGCTCCGCAACGATCGTACCCGATGCTTAGTGTTAGCCAAACAACGTTTGAATCGTTTATATTCATTGACTATTGAGGCCTTCAAGCTTGCAGGCAACGATCACTTGGGGATTGTGGGGTTTTAATGAAGATTGCTGTTTTCCATAATCGACTTTAAATCAAGAAAAAATATGCACCGCGTACTTCCAATCCTAGAAGAAAGGCATGAAAAGCCGGCGCACTGGTGCTCGAAGAAGATCATCGACGGCTCCGAGTGTAATAAATAACACTGAAAATACAATATCGTGCGCTAAACTTCTCTCATGTGCCTGGCAGGGTTCGTGGCTAGCAAAGCTTCGACCGCCTTTTCGGCAAAAATCAATTTGTTTGATGTAAAAGCATCGATAAAGCAATAGCAACTGAGACCCGAGAAAGCCACGCGTGAATGATAGCTTCTATAGTGTTCGAAACTAAAGGTGTGACAATCTTTGAGACGCAACGGATATAATAAAAAAAAGTAAAAAAAAAGTATCCTTAGAACGATATTAAATTATCAATTAGATGTGATACAGCTCCCCAGATACTTCTACTATCGTAGAAGCATTTATTGTACGTATTTATTCTACTACTAGTAGTGTTTTTCTCAGAATGCAAGTGCAGGCAAATAAAAATGGTGTATTCAATGCTCGGTAATGCAGCCTCGTTCTTGTTAATTTTGGGTCAGCATCAAGGTTATGAACAAAACCAAAAGATACCCTAGAGTCAGCCGAGGAGATGTTGCAGCTGCACTCTGGGGAGTGCGCCGCGTCGTAAGGGTGGTCAAGAGGTGGTTCGAGTGCTTGTCTCCTAAGTTATCTCCAGCGCCGGGCTTGTTGTTCGACGGTGTTTGTAGTCCCTGCTCTGACGCTGGTCAACAGTGGGGCTAGACTACGGGACAAGTGTTTATAGCGCACATAATTCATCCCTGAAAGTTTACGTTTATTACACATGGCCAAGACGTGTTAAACTTTATCATGTTATAACGTTCGTTTTTTATGAGTATTTTATACGTATCCACGATGACTGAAGCAAATAAAATTCAACTAATCGTTTTATTTTAAATAAAGCATAAAAGTTTTAATATGTATAGTAGCTAGCCGTAGCCAAAAATACACACAATATTCGTAAATATTTTTAAGCATCAGAATGTTTTTAAAAATCGCAGTTGAGGCTTGCAAATTTGCTCGGTTTGTGTTGTGCTCAATGATTTCGCACATTTTCAAATCTAACCACGTCCGAACGGCAATCGCATTTTCAACTCTCCGGAAGGCTCACCCACATTCGATCCATCCTACGCCCTCCCGAGTGCATGCATCCCTCTTGCCATTTCTTTGTGAACGTGCCCACAGCGCAACCTAGATCACACCCGCCAACGTGGAAATTGTCCAGATAGTTCTGCTCTATAAGGAGCAAAATAACAGCGTCCATACAAAGAAGCTTATATAATATAGAAAACGCACTTGCAATATCTCCAGCACGAGTTACATTGCCCCATATCCAGAGTGTAACCGTTTCCGCACGTCCCAGGCGAACGGCAGAACAAAATCGTATAAAATAATCAAACCCGATCGTCCTATCAACGGCAGGAAGACTGCGTGCAGACCTTCGGATGCCCGAAGCGCACGGATAATAACGGACGAAATGGACCTCTTCCCTTCATCACGTCATTCCTCAGTAAACATTAATAAAAACGTTTTTGTCTTCAATCGTCTGGAAATTCGATTCGATTGTCTCGCAGCTAGGTTAATGTTAAGATTTAAATTTGGCTACGTGCTCGCAGTAAAAGCATAACATTTCTGATTGAATGCTCGCGCGCGCGCAGCATAATAGCTGCGTCGAACAAACAAAAATTCCATCCAATTGCACCTATACAATTTTCAATTTTTTCAGTTTTTCCACTTGCGAGCGTTTTTCATTTGAATGGCGCGCTGTGCGCGCAGAGCGCTGCCTTGTTCCGTCATTGTGAAAGAGTGGTGCGTGCGCGTTTGCCTTTTATTTATGTTTTTTTTATCCGCTAAAATACGTACATGCCTGAACCTGCAGAGAATGAGGAAGGAAGAAACAATTGCATATACGTGTACCTCTGGGCATTCTGGCACAGTACGAGAGCAATACGGGTTAAATGTATAATGAACAAAATACAATTCAATTCATATTCATATACAACCCAGTTTTTCAGGATTTTCAGGATTTTCAGGATTTAAAAATGAATAAATCACAGAGTATTTACTGTAAAATTATTAAACGCTCACTTATCCACAGTAAAAAATTAATCAAAACCTATTGTGCATCAATTCGATTGAAAATTGCTTCTCTTTGTACCCACACTTGAATTAAAATCAATATGCATGAACTCTTGTTTGCGAATGTGTATGATAAATTTAATTTTAAAACTGGCAAATACATAAAATTGCAATTACGTCCGCCGACCGTTTCTGTATACACTCATCAATCATTTAATTACCAAACCCACTGAATAATGAATTTATTTCCCCGACGCCCCTGGAATATGTTGCTCGCGTTGAATTGCATTTCGATTTCTGCCGCATCTCGCCGTATCTACTCGCACCATTTTGCTCGTTAGAGGATGTCCGGCTGCAAGCAAAAACAATCGCATTTGCATCCATAAGGGTGGCAGGCGTTTTGTTCAATTTGAACGGAAATTCGACGCATTGTGGGCGCGCAATTTAGCATTTTGCCCAGATTTGATATGAAAATAGTAAATAAAATTGAATTCGAATAGTTGTTATATGGTTCCCGTGCTTAATCGAGCATTACTTTAATCGTTCGGTTTTAATAGTAGAAATCAATGTAAATGTTCAATAAAAGAGCAATAATGTTGCAATATAGATTGTATCTATAAGTAAAATATCTACTGTAAAGGCATAATATATTTAATTGATTAATTTAGTGCTAGATTTAATTAAAAATGAGAGTTAACGTACCTTTACATTTGTTTATATACAGGTTTTATAAAAAGGATGCTTTAATCGGTATTGTATACAAAAAATTCTATTTGTATAGGTCTAGATTGAAATTCACTAAACGTTCTCGAATTAAAAGCGTATTCGTGCAAACGTTTTCTCATTTAAAAATGCCAGACACACTTAAAACGGAAATAATCGGAAGCGGTCTGCACGTGACGTATTTTGAAATAACTATGATCATTCTTATCTTAAAGACCAAGTTTGTTTAATTTCGTGTTTCTTTTTATTCCAATAACGATTTGCCAGCGAAGACAATCTTAAAGTCTCAATATTATATTTTTAAACAAAAAGAATTATTAAATGTAATAGTATTACAAGGTGGACCAATTTTTAACTAATGAATATGACAGTGGCACGCGTATTAGGTGCTGCGTATAGGAATAAAGTGATGAAATTAATAGATTATGTAGTAATTAAACCGGTTGTAAATTAAGTGTCAAAAACGTTACATAGAAGGTGTGCGTCGACAATACTAACTATGAAATAATATTAATGCGTTACTCAATCGTTTAATTAAGATGTTAATTGTCGAGTGGTCACGCTGCTCGGAGATTCACGATATAGTATATCGCCCGTCGCTTTTGCAATGAAATTGCTTTGCTCACTGAGCGTTAACCTGCAGATATAAATTACACATGGATATTGTTATTATATCACCATCGACGAGCAGAAAAACGCATCGCATTGTGGAATATTTATGCGTTATTAGTGTCTAAATGGTTTAATGTCTTAATAAAATATTCATAAACATGGTGCCCCCAAGGCGTATTTGAGCACCTGCTTGCTGGCCCCATGGCGGATGATTGCTTGTTGCATGATCGTGGTCGGTTTCCGCCGAAAAAACGATTCAATCTTTACGTTGATACATATTACAGAATTCTTAAGATTTGAAGAGGGATTTTGCTGATGAGAAATATATTTTTAAAATGACATAAGTAGATGCATATAGTTACCACAAGCTGAATAAAATTACGACATTCATAATTCTTTCTTAGTAATTCCAAATGAAAATTAAATTCATTCTACATAATTTTTTATTTTCATAAATAGTTTAGTTTTCAGTTGAGTGACTAATGATAAGCGTTCTTCCTTATTTCATTATTCTACAATAAATAAAGATAAAAAAAATGTAATAGAGCAAATTGTTCTGTTATCGACCACAATAATTGTCATTTTATGTAGAGCAAATGGATTGTATTGATAGGAGTAATAAGTAATGTAGTTTTTTATGCGACTGTTCCTTATAAAATAATTGCCTGAAATCGGCTGGCCCAGTTAAGGATGTTAAACAGCCAACTTCTTCATGATTGAAAAATAGGAATATTAATAAATAAACATTATATGATTGTAATAAAAAAATTAGCTTTAAAAGTAAATCATGGCAAGACAAGAGCTTATGTTAGTGTGAATATTTTAAGCGCTATAACAAACTCCTAATTTAACTACACAGTACCTGCAGCGCCATCTATTAGCGAAACAACGAACCTAAGATTTAAGTTGCAAAGTAGCAAGAGTGGTTTGTGCTATCTTTTGAGGAACCTACCAATTTTGGAAGAAAAAAAATTATTATTTTGTATAATCAAATTAGTCAAATCTATAAATAATTATTAAACAATTTAATATACACTTAGCATAAGTAGAACATGCCCTTTTGTTGCACGTAAAATTTTATCTGGTTTTATGCACCGTGGTAAAGAAAATGATAATAATAGATAATTATTGCTATCAGAAGTAAAGTACTCTAAATAAAATATTTTAATGTTTCCTGTAATTAACTTAATACTTGCAATAACGATAAAAACGTTGACTTAATAGTAGTTTTGGCAACTAGTGCGTGAAAGACGCCTTTTTTGCACGAACAAAGCTTTGGAACACGAGCCCTAGACGAGTGTTGCAAACAACGTCTTTTCGTCAAGTGCAAATGTATTATAATTAAATATATTAATATGATATTTATATATAAAACGATATTATTAAAGCTAGCATGTGTGGCACTAGCGCTATCGTACGGCACGGCGCCGGCGCTATGGCGCGCTTCGATGCGCATGCGCCACGCGTAGTGACGTAGTAGCAGAAAAAATTTGTACTTCTTTAACTGCCCGCTGTGAAAAAAGTGCACTTTTTTTAATTGCTCGCTGTGAAAAAAAGTAAGTGTAAAAAAGTGCAATTTTACGCAATGCTCTCGGTGATGCACAAATAGAAAGAATATCTTTATGTATTCATTGTATTATCAACATAACGTTCGAGTAACAATTAGATTATTGGTTAAATAAAAGAAAGTAAACGGATAAAGCATTTATCAAAAGGTCGTAGATCGCATAATAAATCTATTTTATAAAATTGTAATATTGCAGTAATGTGATAAAATTACTGTATGAAACAAATACATGGAATATTTTTCTCTGCTTATATGTGTAATAAACAGAAAACCGATAAAACGTATATATAAATAAAGTAATGACCATTTCAATTTACATCACGATTTCAAGCGCTAACGTTAACATGAAAAGGTTCATACTTGAAGCTGTTTTGTTTTTTACAGTTAATTTTGGGTGTATAAACTCAGAAGTTATCGTACTAACACATTATGGTAAAATATTGGGAGAGGTAGCACTCAACTGGGACCAGGAAGAGTTCTATAGTTTCCAATCGATACCATACGCTGAGCCACCAATTAATGAATTACGATTTAAAGTGCGACTAATTGTGCCATCCTAATTTGATACAATGAAAAATACAGTAAATTTTAGGCACCACAAAAACCCAAGCCATGGAAAGATATTTTAAATGGGACAATTCCATCTCCATTTTGTCCACAATTTTACTACAACGAATTAGTTGGACAAGAAGATTGTCTTTACTTAAATGTTTACACAAAATCAGTACGTTACCGATTAAACAACCAAGTAGTATCAAGATACTTATCATGATTTATTATAGATTGATCGTTATTCTAAACGACCAGTTATGGTTTACATTCATGGAGGCGGTTATTATGTTGGTTCAGGGAATTCCATGACTTACGGTCCAGAATTTCTCATGACTGAAGACATTGTCCTTGTAACTATTGATTACAGACTTGGATATTTAGGCGCACTAAGCTTTGAAGATCAGAGCCAGGGTGTTCCTGGTAATGCCCATTTGAAGGATCAGGTTATGGCGTTACTTTGGGTGCAAGAGAACATTGAAAATTTTGGTGGAAACAAGCAATTGGTGACAATTTTCGGTGAAAGTGTTGGTGCTGCCAGTGTTCACATGCATATGATATCACCAATGTCAAAGGGACTAGTTCATAGAGTAATTGCCCAGAGTGGTTGTGCACTAAACTCTTGGAATCGAGGTGCACTTGGAACAGGAGAAAGAATTGCAAACCAACTCGGTATTACTGGGAAGGACACCGCAGAGATTATTGCAAAACTACAAAAAATTCCTATGGAAGAATTTGTCAACCAGACACAAAATCCAGGAGAATTGGTAAAATGTGATATATCTTACAATTAGTAGCATTGTAAATTCCTAATGCGCATTTTCCATCTAGAGCATAAGAGTTGATGTTCCCGTTGTTCATTCTCCTATTGTGGAAACTCAAACAAATGAGCCAGCGTTTTTACCAAAACCAATCATTGATTTATTCTCAAACTTAAGTAACAATGTTCCATTACTATTGGGCTACAACAACAATGACACGTTAATCTTTCAAGTAACCAAAAGGATTTACACGGGAAGACAGTTCTTCTTTACTAATATCAATGAAACAATTCCATCAGATTTAAATCTAACGCGAGAAGAACGCAAAACTCTTATTTCATCAATTAGCAACACATTCTTTAATTCACAACCACCTAAACTTACAACAAATATTGGAGCAATTTCAGAGTATGCGTTTGGTCCATGGTTTGTGGCCGGTTACCTTCAAAGCATTCAAAAACATTTAGAAGCAAATACAGATCTATATTTCTACAAATTTTCTTCAGATTCGCGTTTAAACTTTTTTAAACGACAACATCCAATTTCCGCAATGTATACTGGTTCTTGTCATATGGATGAATTGGGTTACTTGTTCAGAACACCATCAATGACTTGTTTTAACCAAAATTCCATTGAAGATAAGAGCTTTAGGCAAACTGTTCGAGTTTGGACTAATTTTGCCAAATACGGCAAGCCAACGACAGACCAAGATTCTGTGAAAATAAGTAAAATAACAGACATAAATAATATTGTATACATGAACATAATGAATAATGAAGTAGAACAACAGAACGAACCTCATAAAAAAGTTTGGGACTTTTGGCGTGAGGTGTATGCCACTTATAAAAGAGTACAAAATTAAGTCGTCTATAGAAAAAAACATGTTTTTATAATAAAAGAAAAAGTATAAACTAAATGGATTTTATAAATTTCCAAAACGTGTTTATCAATGGGGTCCATAAATTATGCAAATGTCATTATATATAACAATAACTTGCCCAACTCAAGTAGACACAAAGAAAACCATATTCATTTAGTTTAAAATGAAACCTATAAGTATTTTAGTATATTTCATTTCATATCTAAACTTTCTTGGTACATCGGCAGAAGTGGTTATAAAAACTGCGTATGGTTATATATCTGGATTGGAATTAAAGGATTACAACAACAATTCTTACTATGCTTTTCAATCCATACCATATGCTCAGCCTCCTGTTGGAAATTTACGTTTTCGCGCACCTCAAGTGCCAAAACCTTGGACTGGGGTTAAAGATGGAACAAAAGAATCGCCCCAATGTGCTCAACCTGGTGGACGTTTGTATATAGGCCAAGAAGACTGCCTTTACTTAAATGTTTACACAAATGCAGTAAGAATTACAGTATCGGTATTTAAAATATCAATTAATAAAGTATTTTAAGTTAAATGCATCCAGTTTACAATCCGTGGTCATGTACATTCATCCAGGTGGATTCTTCAGATCAACTGGCATATTATCAAGCGCAAATCCTACGTATCTTATTACTGAAAACGTCGTGATTGTTACTATTAATTATCGATTATCTGCATTTGGATATTTAACGTTAAGCAATACAACTTTGCTACCACCTAACAATGGATTTCGAGACCAAATTATGGTATTAAAGTGGATCCAAAAAAATATAAGACGCTTCGGTGGTAATCCATACTCTGTAACTATTAGTGGAGTAAGTGCTGGAGGGTTGTCCTCCCATTATCACTTGTATTCTCCCTTATCAAAAGGACTTTTCCATAAAATGATTTCTCGAAGTAACACAGCTTTAGCTCCTTTGGAGCCAATAAAGTGGGATACAGCAATTGAACTAGCTCAAGACATTGGTATCCCTACAGACAATTTAAGCCAAATGATGGAACATCTGCGTACTGCGCCTGTTGATGATTTGTTTATGGCACAAGCACGAAACCGTTGGTATGACTTTCGATTGGATAAATCAATGTATTTTGGTTTGTGCATAGAACGCACTGATAGAAATAGTTTCATAAGCAGCACTCTGTTGAATTTAACCAAAACTGGAAACTTTAATAAGGTGCCAATGATGTTGAGCAGCACAGATATGGAAGGAATGATTTTCAATTCCAACGTGGTACCAAATTTATGGGACATGACTAATATTTCTGTCCATATACCATCCCTGTTTGGAACCAATCGCACTTTAGTGGAACAGGAAGTAATAAATTATTATTTTAACGGTAGCTTTAAATATCCATATTATGACTTTTGGGGTGATATTTGGTTTAAACATGGAACTTTTCGTACTATCCAATTGTCAAGTAAATATCAAAAAATTTACATGGCCAATTTTGGAATGGATTCTAAACTAAACGTGTTCAAATTAACACATAATACAATATCAAATGTTGATGGTGCCTGTCACACAGATGATGATACTTATATTTTCCATAAATTGTTAAGCCCTGAGATTGTTCCCCAAAGTTTAGAAGAAATTTTAATGAAACGCATGGTCAGATTGCAAGCAAATTTCATCAAGTATTCAAATCCGACTCCATTTGAAGACAAATTGCTGAGAAATATTAAGTGGAAGCCATATACAAAACGTAATAATTGTATTTTAAATTTAACAAATAAAAATATAACTATTGTTAATAAATTTTATAAAAATTATGCATTTTGGGATCGATTGTATCAGAACTATGCGCCAGACTATTGGTAATTAACAACTCATTATTGTAATCTTGCTTGAATTATAAAAATTATTGCCTGCCCATTTTGAACCACAGAAACATTATTCGCCTTTGTCCAATTGCATTATATAGTAGAAATAATAATAATCTACTGATTAAACAGAAAAACAACGGTTATTTCGTCTCCGTCTGTCGGTTATTGTTTTGATGTAATAATACACGATTACGTCATTTAAAGATAATAGCTAATTTTTTGGTTATACTTGGGTTTACAAACTGGCGACATGATTGTAAGAATTTATTTATGCTTGTCCGGACGTCACAACTTCACGGTTCCCCATCATGATGCAAAGTTCCTATACCCGAAATATTGACATTCATCGCGCACTATTTGGGAATACCTACGTTGCACAGCGCCGCGACCCGTGCAGAGCAAGAACGATCCTTTGCTATTTAGTACCCCGTGGCGCCAAACTCAAACTACCTACGCAGAGGTAAAACTTAAACCTAGCTTACACAAACATCTACTAAATTCAATGTCTCTAAATACAAATATAACCTTGCCGCAACTGGCCTACAATTCACTATTTTTTGGTTCACGTTTTGTCGCAAATTTATTTGCGCAGCGCGCAGAGATTCTGATATATATGATAAAACATATTGACTCGCTAATTGGTGGATTCGCAGATTTTATTAATTTTAACTGCCGCATACAGCACTATCGTCGCGATTTGCTAACTAAAGCTGTACGTACAACGCTGGCATCACGTGTTGCATTTCATGTTAATAGTAAATCTGACGAATCCTTACAGATAGATATTTCCAACACCAGCCTACTAATTCATCTACATAACATAAAAACTTTATGCTGCATACAAGAATGGCCCACTTTTAATAATTACAAATAGCAAATAAAATGTCAATCTAAAAATAATAACAGAATAAATCAGTAAGCTTAAATCAGCAAAACTCTAAGTACCAGCAATTAATAACTGGTTCAAAAGTAAATAAGACATCCCAGCACTTATGGCACACCCAGTATATTAAACACACAAACGTGGTTAATATTTTTGTTTTAACCGTTATTGAGTTAGTTTATCAATAATGTCAATTTATTTAACCTTTGGTCCCTTTGTAAGAAGTTATAAAAAGCACCTATTTGCGGCGCAATATTTAGTCTTATATCTGTTTGCATAATGAATAAACTAAATCAGCTATTTCTCTATTTAGTATTCATTTTTGGAATCGTACAATGTAATAAAATTAAAGTAACTATACCAGATGGAATCCTTGAGGGGAGTACCTTAAAAGATTATGATGACAGAAGCTTTTATGGGTTCAGGCGTATCCCATTTGCAAAGCCACCAGTTGGCGAATACAAGTTTAAAGTATTAATAACAATGTTTCTATTATTGCATTATAATACTAACAATAAGTAAAACGTGTTTTAGGCCCCAGAAAAGAACGATCCTTGGAATGGCGTTCGCGATGCTACTGATGAAATGCCTATTTGTAATCAGCCAACAAAAGATTTACAGCATGAAGTTGGCCAGGAAGATTGTTTATACCTCGATGTATTCACTCACTCGGTACGTTCCGAACGGAAATGTGATTTCAATACAAAATTATTTGATAATTGTAGATTGATTCTAATGCATTAAAACCAGTAATGTTATATATTCATGGTGGCAAATTCTACCAAAGAAGCGGTCGAGAACATCAGCCTGAGTTCATAATGACTGAAAATATTGTTTATGTAGTTATAAATTATCGTTTAGGAGTTTATGGCTTTATCAATACAATTAACGCGGATCCTACTGGCAACGCTGAAGCAATAGCAAATAACGGATTTAAGGACCAGGTACTCGCCATGAAATGGATGCAGAACAATATTAAATACTTTGGTGGTAATCCCAATCAAGTAACGATTTGCGGAGAGAGTGCCGGGGGCATATCAGTCCATGCACACATTTTATCTCCTTTATCAGCAGGTATTAAATATTAGTAAAATTTATTATCAGTTATTGCGTTAATAACATTATTGGTTATAGGGTTGTTCCATCGCGTGATTATGATGAGTGGTAGCACCACAATTCCATCAACCATATCAAAACTTAATACAGCAACAGCTCTAGCAAGCTATTTAAAAATAAACTACTCAGATCCAACAGATATGATCAGCGAATTAAGAAAAGTACCAAACCAAGATTTAAACAATGCAGCCAAACAACTGAATTGGTTTGATCTTAAACTCAATGAACCAAACTTGAGCAGTTTAGTAATCGAAAAACCTGGAAAAAACAGTTTTATTTCAGACTATCCATCAAACATTATAAGATCAGGGTCCTTTTCTAAGGTGCCACTTATGCTTGGAACCACTAGCAAAGAAGGTTATTACTTTTATCATCTAAATCAGAAAGACACCACAAAATTGGATACTTATATACCATTCTATTACACTAATCGAGAAGAAGTCCTAAACAAAGTTAAACAATTTTACCAGCTTAAAAACACTCCAGATACAATTCAAAATTTAATCGATTTCTATTCAGATGTTTGGTTTAAGTATCAAATGTTTCGTACCGCTCGAGGGCACGCAAAATGGAACCAATCAGTATATTATTATGAATTTAATGGAGATGCTCAACTCAACTTATCAAAACAACATCTCTACAAATT
>JAODGE020023583.1:0-11084 GCA_027574965.2 Ecitophya simulans
TAACTCGGCCAATAATTGATCGATTGGAATGAAACGAACACGGAAAAAACAAGCAAAAAATTAGCTTTCAGATGGCATAAAAATGTTGGTACATTTTTAACAGTTTGGGGGTGTACCAAGTCGGCACCGAGCAGCTGTCGCCCATCGTCAGATATTTTGAAGTTCGCCAGAAGTATTCAAGTTCCCCACTGTTACGACACTCGGCGAATATTGGCGCGAAAGCGAGAGCATTACATTTACGTCACCGCATCGCACCGTATCACGTCGTACGTCTCTATAATTCGGCCGCGCGGAACAAGTTCAACTCGGCTCGGCTTTTGTTCTCGGACGAGCTGTCCCGACCGTAGCGCGTTTTTACGTTCCGGTGGATATGCTTTTAGTCAGTTTCGACACACTCTCGAGTCCATTCTCGCGCGCTAATATGAAACACAAAGACTGCGGACTAAGGAGGACGCGTGGTCACACACAAGGCGATACCAAAGCGTAATGGGCGGACACAAAGTAATAGCAACGGCGCCGTCGACGCTAACGACGCTGAAGTGTAACAAACAGCAGTTAGTCGATGCGCGTGTTCGCGCGCCGTCCGCTCGACTTCGATTCGGTCGCTACGACTTCGGAAGTCGCGATTTGCAAACGTGCAATTTCGGCGCGGCCGAAGTGCGGCGTTAATTTCGCGCCGCCTTCGCCGAGCGGCCGCGGTCGGTCTGTTAACATCAAGTTATGCGCCGCTCGACTGCGACGCGCGGGACGCAGGTCGCTGGATGCGGACGTAATGTGCTACGAACAGATAAACCGAAGCGCACGCTTGTGATGGTCGCGCGGGCGGACGCATAAAAGCGCCGGCACGTTGCGGCACACATTGCGCGCGCGCGACGACAAAGACGGACAACGCGGACCGGCCGGCGCGGGGGCGGCGGCGAAACTAATATGAAGTTTACTTGATAATGGATGTGAAGAATGTGAGAATGTGCAGACGTTGTTTTTCTTCGTTTTCGCGCACGCCGCGCGCCCTCTCAAGATGTCTCATTGTGTACAGTGCTCTACAGTTTCCCCTCGCGAAACAAAACAGATGTTTGCCGCGGAGTTTCTCATGTGAAAATTCCTCTCTCGTCGCAAAGAGGCGAACCTGGACGTCGCGCTTCTCCTCTCGCGATTCACGATTCTATACATATATATACACACACACCTATATTAGGATGCAATGCCTGCGGTATTGCAATGTTATCGGCGACGCGAGAAAGTTCTCACATTCTGTACGCACTCGAGAACAGCCGGAAAGTTGATGATAATTCGCGAACGACACGTGATTGCAACTAAACTGAGCGCCGAACAGTAATGGATTAAAATACGATAATCCAAATTACTTACCTATTTGTGCGCGCTGGAACATCGACTAGTTTGGCGGCGGCGATGCGATTTGTCGGCCTCGTCGGCGTCACGCCGCTACACGTCCATTATGCGTCCTGTTTTTTTTGTCGCACGCGATTTTGTTTCGCGCCGCGGGGCGTGCCGTACGCGATTTAGTTATCAGCCGATGCGGCGTTATTTATTGCCGCTGGAAACAACAACGGCGCGGGCGGCGGTGTAGGCGGCGGCGACGGACGGCAGCTCGATGCGTGAAATTGCCGCCGCGATCGGCAATCGCTCGAAAAATTGATTGCCCTGACGGGCGACGCGCGCCACGTCTTCGGCGCCGCCGCCGCCCCCGCGCGCGCCCGAACGCAATTATATCGGAATTACTAATGAACGAGTACGTAATTAATCAAATGTTTGCGAAACGTTTCGCGCAAATCGGTTCGGGCATAATACGCCGCGGCGCGCGCGCGCGAGCGACGAAGGACGCCGGGCGGGCGGGGGCGGCGGGCGCGCGCGTCCGCCCGGTGCGGTTGACATCGCACTCCATTTAGATCCACTCTGTTTACATTGTTCCGTTGACGCTCATATTTATTTGTTCGTTTATTTACAAATTAAAACTTTCGAACTGCATTTGCATATTTGCTTATTTGTTTGTTTAATATAATTGTGTGTTGCGCATCGAATTCGAACAAAATCGTCCGCACGCTCCGCTTTGCCAGTTCCCATTGTGCGAGCGCGTCGCGTGCGCCGTTTGTGATCGAATTTATCAGCGCGTTTTCAATCGAATCCAATCGCTCTCCGCGCGCGGTTATTAATTTCAGTTTGGGTGTCGCAATGGAGGCGTGCGCGAGCGTGGGCCGTGGATTTTGTTTTGCGCGAACACGTACGTCACCTTTGACAATTACATAGAGTTAACATTACATTTAGGTACTTACGCCGCAACCATCGTAAACCCCGAATTTTAAAGCTTGCTCGCCCCAGCCGAGTTGTTGTTTACGATCTCGATCCTATTAAAATCGCGCTCGGAGTTTTAGTTTTTGCGCGCGCCGGCGCCGAGTTTGTTGCGAAACTCGCGATATTTTACACATTAATTGCGCGCGCGCGCGCGTTTTTCTTTTTCCCTCTTACGAATTGTTTAATAAATCATGCGTGTATCATGTACGCACGTATGGAACGAAGAAGTGACTATCTTAGAAGTTATTGGAGAGGCTGGCGCTACTTGGATTAATAGATTTGCTACTCGTACACGTCGAGAGGGCCGCTTATTAGTTGTTGTCGTGGTGATAGTACATGATTAACAGTAGGTTAATGGCGAGGATTTGAAAGTTTCGGCAACTTAAGTACCAACTAGTTGAATAACTTCTCAGCTGCTTGCGGCGTGCGCGCGCGCCGAAAGTGAAAAGCCTCGACGCCGACGACGACGACGACGACGACGACGACGCGTAATCGGGCCAATGGAGCTTCTCGTTGTTCACCTGCGCAGTTGAGAGGCAGTGCGTGAGTAAGAAGCGAGCGCGCGAAGGCGGGCGCCTCACCTGCGCGGCGCGCGACCGCACGATCACCGTGTGCCCGACGGCCTGCGGCGGCACCATCGGCATCGTCGGCAGCGTGCTGACGCATCGCACGACCATCGCCGCGCCGCCCTGGAGATGGGCGCGCGCGATGCGCATCCGCAGCGGCTGCGTGCGCGTCGCCAGCGCGACGCCACCGTCGCCGTCGGCGACGCGCGCGGACGGCGTCGTGAACGGCTCGCCGAGGATCTCGGCGGGCGCCTGCAACACGCCGAAGAACAGTGCAAATCGCACGCGCGCCCGTCCGCGATTCATTTCGGCGGCGCATTGTTCGAGCTTCGCGGTTTGTTTTCCCGCCGAGCGGTGCGAGCCTGGTCCCAGATTCGCCAGCAAAATTAACACGTAAACATTTTCTAGCGCGTCGTATATTTGCTACGTCTGATCGACTTTCGACTGCAATCAAGCGGAATTTGGAAGTTTTTGAGCGATGAAAATTTTTACATGTTTATTTTACATAAGAGAAATCTATTGCTGGCGAATTTAGGACTAGATTCTCACCGCTTTCCCGCTGCTGGACGTCCGCACGATCATTTAAAACGCCTATAAGTAAAGAATGGTTGTGCGCTGATTCAATGGAAACATCCCCAAAGATTGCTATCTTGTCGAGTTGCGTTGCGCGGCTCGCTGGAGGCGGCCGAAGATGCACCGGCGACGGGAATATAATATGGCCGTTAACTTTTACAGCGTAGTCTCCAGCGTTCCATATACGTATTGTGTTTTTTTTTTTGCTTGTCAAGAAAATCCTGGCATACTTTGTCGATTTATCTACGAGTACATCGATTCCTCAACATCGCAGGCGATTACGATTACGCTGCGCCATTCGCGTGACCACCATTCTCCACTCGCGCGCCACTTAGCACTCCGATCTCCTGAAGCGAGAGAGAAAACTGTCAGGTATGCTATTCAATGGGCAAGTTCATAATTGGAGAGCTACGTGGAGAACGGTGGTATGACATTTTCGGTGTCCGCGCGCGCCGCGCACACCGGAGACGCGATGCGAAATCGGATACCACCATTTTCGAATAACTCTCAATTCGATCTCGTTCACTTACGTCGTCTCGTGCGGCGCTCCCTTCGGCGGCTTCGTCCCGTCGGCGCCCGCGCGGCCTCGGAGATTCGGCAACAATATACGACTGAATTTGCGCGTGCATGACTGGCTTTTATTTGACTCGCGCGAACTCGGCGGCGGCCGCGTTGTCTTCATTCGGCGGTGTCGCGTCGTCGGCGCTCGGCCATCAATTTCGCCTGTTAATTGATATTCACCTCGAACTCTCCGTCGTCGCGTTCGCGCGATTACCGTCGGAGACGCAGTGATCGCCCGTGCGCGGACGCTCGGCACTCTTCTGCGCGCCCGTTTGAAACAAGATAAACGACCGAATAATTTCATCAGTCGAGGCGAATCCGCGTGCGCGATTTGAACTACCCGCCGATGCATTCGGCCGCGAGCATGCATGATCGATTGACAGGCGACGCCAGACGCCACCGACGAAAAATGATAAATATCCGTGCGGCCGCTTCGTCTTATTATTCATCCGCACGCTAACGTATTCATAACTTTCTAAGTCGCGTCGTTAAGGAGTGCGCGCGCGCTGCGAGAGAATAAAACTCGTCGTCGCGGATGCCGAACTAGTCGAGGCCGGCGCGACGATATGAAAAATGATGCGAATCGCAGACGCGAACGGTACAAATCGGGCGCGCAAATCGGGGCAATTCAATCGCGCCGGGTCGCCCTTTATCTCGCGCTTCATTCTTCGTTCGCGTTCGATGCGCCCGCCGAAATTATGAACGCCGAACGTGTTTGCGGCGCGCTAATTGGCAATCGGCGCGACTCGCGAACGGCCTCGGCGTCGACGCGTAACAGTAACGGACTTAATGATGCGCATGATTCGAAAATGATCCGTTCGTTTGCGTCGCGCGCTCCACGCGGTCACGATTTTCGGAGCGCCGCCGCCACCGCCGCCCTTTCGCGAAGACGATATTAACCGCGCGCCAATTAGCTTAGCTCGACAATTAGCCGGCGCGGCGCTCGCGCGATATCGTCGCGCTCGCGTTCGTTTCTTGCGAAAAATGGAAAATGTGCCTCAATAATTCAGGAGGTTTTTGCGCGACCGCTGCGAACGTAATCGATTCGATTTGCATTTCGCGCCGGGCGTCGGCGGCAAGGAGGAGGCGGCGAAATCGAACGGAGCCACTCGGAATAACTGCGAGCACGAATCGAATTAATCGAGTTTATCGCATGGAAAATTTAAATTTAAATACAAATGAAAATAACGAGTGGAAATGTGGTGTTCTTCCGGTGACGCGACGCGAACCCGAGCGTCCGGGTCGCCGCCGCCGCCGCAAGGAATCGAAAGACACGGCGTTTGCGACGCGCCCGCCGCCCGCCGATTTGAATATCCGCTCGAAGAACTGGCGCAGTTTAAATTGGCGCGCCCTTCGTTTCTTTTTTTTTATCGCGATGAATATGCATTGCGTTCGTTTGGTCCGATGGGGGAGGGGAAGGCGAATCGCAATTTCGGCCCGACGACGCTTCGCTCGCGCGCGCAGTCGCAGTGAATTGCGAAATTCGCGCAAACAAAACAAACTCGCATTATCTGTTTTTTTTGTGTTCATTTTTTTGTTGTTTGTTTTGCCGTTGCATAATTGATGGCTTGATTACGGCGCAGCGCGGCTCATTACCGCGCCAATGCATCGATATAACCAATCAATCAATCGCTTCGCGAACAATGGAGCGCGCCTGGTGTGCGGCCGCCTGCACACCAGGCGCGCGCATTCTCGCGAGACGCTCGACTAACTTATTACTAATTAATTAGTTCGCGCTCGCGCGAACGCCTCCCGGCCGCGCGGCTGCGAAGCGCGGCATTTATTAATACACCTTTCCCGAAATTATTAATTGCTCCCCCGGATCGGTTACTCAATACCCGGCACGATGCGGAGGCGCGGAAGACGCGAGAACAAAGTGTTTCGGCGAGCGCTCCGCCGAAAGCAATTGCCGCAGCGAGGCGTATGTAAATTCGCCGATGATCGCAAAAACGCGACGGCGAAGGACGTCGGAACGCGCGAGCGTTGATTAGCGCAATGACCGGCTCGCACTGTGCACGCGACGCCGATCAATTCGGATTATCGGCACGTCGGCGTCGTTGTTTGTTATCTATCGGGGCGGATAATAACGCGGCGCGGGCCTTCCGCCGGCCGGAACGCCCCGCAATGTGACGGCGGGCGACGAAGTCGCTCGATCGGACATCGCGCCACAATCAATCAGCCAACTAACAAATACGCTGTTGCGCGCAGGAACAACAATGGACCCACCGGCTGGTTGTTGATGTACCAGGCGAGCCGGGGCGTCGGATCGCCCGCGCCGGAGATGCACTCGAGGGCGAGCACGTCGTCCATCGCGTAGGCGTCCGCCAGGCCGGCGATGCGCGGCAGGTCCAGCGGCAGGGCTGGGGCCACAGACAGCAGGCATCGTGAGCATCGTCGTCGGCGCGCGCGCGCGTACGTACTTGCCACGGTGACGTTGTGCGTCTCGGAGGCGAGCCGGAAGGCCGGCGCCTCGGTGGACACCTCGCACCTGTAGGCGCCGCCGCTGTGGTCGCGCGTGAGGTTCGTCAGCCGCAGCTGGCAGCGCGTCTCGTCGCACTGCGTCGCCGCCGTCCGCACGTGCACGCCGGCGACGGGGAACGTCACCGTGTGCGGCTGCTGGTGCGGCATGTATCTGCAAGCAGGCGCGCCGCAGTGCCGATGAGGCGGATCGACGGCGCCGCCGCCCGCTCACCTGAAGAACTCGTGGTCGTCCTTGTACCACTTGACGGCGTACAGGAGCTCGGCGCCCATGTCGAAGTGGCAGTCCATGTGCATGTCGGCGCGCGTATCGGCGACCAAGGGCGCCGTCATGTTCGTCAGTCGCAGGCCGCAGGCTGAACAACAAAGCAAAGCATTCGTTCGTTCATTCGATGTTTCTGCCACTATCTCGGATGAACGTCGATGGGTGCGCGCAGGCTTTCGCCAAAGCCCGCCGCGCGCGCATCGCGCGGACTTGAGCCGAATAATTAATTCGCCCGCACGCCGCCAAAGCCGCCCGCCGATGCGGCGCGCGGCTGCGTTCGATAGAGGCACAAAAAGTGGCGCCGATAAAACGCGACGCGCTCGCCGGTCGCAGCGTAACATGATACGCCTAAGATATGGATACTAACGGCGGCGGCGGCGGCGGTGGCCGCGACGGTACCCACGATTGCGGCGCTTGCAACTTTCACGCTCGAATGATTTTTACGCAAACATCATCGGCGTCGTCGCGTTCGCTCCCGAAAATGGTTGCCGAAATACGGAGCGGCGGCGAAACGCGAAAATTCGACGCGACCTTAATTTTTATCAAAAATAATTCGAAAAAAAAATTGAACCTATCAGTCGCTCGTCGGCGAGCGTGCCAAACCGGCATGCGCATCAAAACCGAGACGGATTTCGCCACGTTCGTCGCGAGTTTCGTTCCGAACGTCCCGGCATGCTGCACTTCATCTGAATGATCGAATTATTTCAAATCGAAGCGAACCAAACGCCGCAATTGCCGCCGCCGCCGCCACCGCCGCGCAAAAATGCGGAACATGTGTTCCAGTCAATCGCTTCGCCGACGAGACGCGGACGAGAAAAAGAGAGAAAGAGGAAAGTGCCGGCTAAATGTAATTAAAATATTTCGTCGCGCTCGTGGATATCGCGTCGGCTCGAAATTATGTGAAAATGATTACTTATTGGAATTCCGCAGACGCCGCGCGTCGCTTTGCGGAATGTCTATTGGATTCAGCCAGCGAAAATAAAGAACGGAAATGCGCAAAATAAAGAATACGATAATGCTCGGCCGAGAAGTTAAAATCGTCCTCAGATATGAATCCACATAATTTATGATCATTAAGCAAATCAAATCTTCACGCACCGGCGACTGCGGAACGCATAAAACATCGATTTCCGGCGCGTTTTGTGCCTCGCTTTTCGCAAGTTTTCGTTTTTCGCGCCGGGAATTATTACAATCTCGTCCGCGATGCGCACCTACGCTCGGTCGTTCCGCTTCCTATTATAAATTTCATTTTTTTCCTAATTCGCATATTATTTTCCTTGGTTTATTGCATCCTTGTGTCTTCGGCTTCCGCTCACCGACGATTGAGTCTCTCGGGCGCGCTATTATGACGATTTACGCCGCTCAATTCGCAGCGATAGATTTATATTTTCATTTCCATTTCAATTTCCTTTGGCTCCGCGAACGTAGACGTGCGTTTTTTATTTTTATTTTTATTTTTTTTTTCCTACAATTAACATCCAGATTCACTTTGTCATAAATTCGAACGCCATCGATAACATTGTTCTAGCACTAGTGCAGTGGCAGCACAAAATTGAATGTTAAAACATCGAATACACAGTATTTTCAAAGTGTAATTAAACATACTATTTCTGTCAAAAAAATTCGGATAATTCAACAAATTGTCATAAATCATGATGTTTCTTTCTTTTTTTTCGTATTCGTGGCTTTGGTCGTATCGAAGTAGAACGTAATAACGCGCACTTCGGTATTTGCGGGGACGGTGACGGCAGTTATTCAAAAAAGCGAAAACGCCGAAAAGGCAGGAGCGGCCGGGACCGTCTTCACTGGTCGGACGTGCGGGGGCGGCCGTTCGCTCGACGCGCTCGTATTCGCGCCTCGGCGCGGCGCGCAGAAATCACAACCGAAAGACATAAAAATGCCCCTATCGCCCAAACCAAATACAGTAAATCGTCCAAATCGCATGGATACCAGTTACATTTTCGAGCGGCGCGCGCGGACTTATGCGAATAGGAAATAAGAAATCGCGCCCGCCGCAAGCAGCGGACAAAAAACGACGCGAATCGCCATCGACGGGGCGATAAAGCGAGCAAGGCGCAAGAAAAAAAAAACAACGAAAAAAGAAAACCAGAGATTCCCGACCGGCCGAACGGCGGCGATGAAATACACAGAAGGCATCGCAGTCGATGGGGAGTCGCGCCGCCGACGCGGAAGAGGTCGGCTGCGCGCGGACGGCAAGCGGTTGAAAAGAAATGAAAAGCGAGGCAATAGAAAGATGAAGAATGGGCGCTTGGGTCGCGTTTTATGGGGTTATGATTAGCGAAACTTTATCCACAATTCTTTCCGCTTTATTTTCCGCGCCGCTCGTCCGCCGCGTGCCGCCGCGTCTCGCCGCCTCCGCGACCCGCCGCTCGGAAAAGTTTCTCGCGCGAGTCGACGCCGTCGTGCTTTACGATTGTGTATACCGCGCGCGCGACGTCGGCCCGACTTCGACGGTGCGGGCGGCGTGCTTATTAGCGGATCAGCGGACGATTGTAATCAAACATTTTCGGCGGCAGCCAAAAATCGCAACTTTCGCGCGCAAACAAGCGGAAACGCGCACGCCGATATTCAAAATGCGTTCGAGGCAGGCGGCGGCGCGAAATAAAAATGAAAAATTAGTGCCGCCGCGCGGTTTGAAGGTTATTAATAACAGTTGTTGGAGTTGTTAGTAGTTTTGCAGTCGCGCGCATAGTTTATGTACTTTTGCCCTGCCTTTTCGCCGCAAAAACAAACAAAACAAACGCAAAAAAAAACTGAACGCGCCGGACTCGGCGCAGCGCGACGGAACGCGCAAATATGCGGGAATAAGCGGGAATAAGCGGGAATTCGTCGCGCGTAAGCCGGAATAAAAATGATAGCGGGCGCCGGCGACGAGGGCGGCGCGCGCGCGCAAAAAGCATGCATTACGTAGCACGCCTGTGCGCGCGCGCCAATAAATCATGGCGCGCCGTGCGCAAACGTTTAATGCATAAGCGGAAGGTTTAACGAACGGACGGCCGGCCGCGAAGGTGCAAACTTCCCGCGCCGACGCGACGCTCGGCGTGGACGCGCGACGATACGCGTCCCGGGGACGATCGCGCGTCGCGATTGTAAATTCACATCTTCGCGCGAAGTTGCGCGATTTATTCGCCGCCGCCGCCGCCGCCTGCGGCAAGTCGCCTAAACAAATACCACCGGCTTTATGGCGTTAATTAATACGCATTTATTTCGTCGCGGAAGGCGTCTCGAGGCACTCATAATTAATGCAATCGCGGAAATTTATTCAAACAAATTTGGCCACGAATCGCACTCGCTTAATTCGCGAATTCGATGTTTCATTCTTGAGAAAATTTCGCGAGTGCCATTTCATTTTATTCACATAATTTTGCCAATGCGACGCGCAGTTTATTTCCGTTCAGTGGCACAAATGCGTTTTTCGTTTGTTCGCGGCCAGGGCGAATTTAATTTCTGCGATGACACGCCCGCTCTTCCAATATTCGTTAGCGCGAAATGTAATCTATTCGCGATAAAGACGCGGCGGTCGGCGTAATCAAAGGGAACGTTAAAAAGTACGCAAAGATCGTCGCTGAAAAAACAATCAGCGGGAGTACTCGTGGATTCGACGGATCGCGGGAGATTTGCTGCTTTAATCAAATATTTTGTCTTTGAGTCCTTTGACTCGTCCGGATTTGCAAAGCGCGCGGGGCCAGAATAAGCTGGCTTTTTGCAGTTTTTGTACTCTTCGTGTCGCCTTAATTAAACAGTGAAACTTTTTGCGTCTCTTGCGCCGCGCTCGGTCAGTCGTTTTGGTTGTAATTAATTTTTGCCACAAAGGACGTTTCTGCGGCGCAATTAAATTACTCGCGGCGGCGAAAGAGCCGCGAGCGATTTTCGTAGATGTTGCAAAGAACGTACCTGAATCGATCACGAGTGCGAAACTAATGGCCCATCTGATGGCGCCAACACCGGGCGAACTTTCCAGCAACACGAATCCGCCGCGCCGTCGGCGGTTGCGCTTCTTCGCGGCCGCTTCGCGCGTTGCGTCGCTCGCCGGCGACGAGCGCATCTTCCGGCGGCGTCTGGTTTCCCGAGCCGGTCTCAAGCGGCGCTCATCGCTCGTCACCGCCCGTTCCCGACGCCGCGCCGCGCCGCGCGAACTTCACCTCGCGACCTGCGAGCGCGTGACGGATAACGTTTCGAATTGTGGCGCGCGGCGGCGGCGGCGGCGGCGGCGAAAGGGGCGTCGCCCAGTCCCGTGCGGCGCGCGCGCGACGCTCTCGCCCGGCGGCTGTCTTGGCGCGATCTGCGGACGCGCGGAGAGTCGCGCGGCG